>PVJO010001183.1:0-184289 GCA_004026905.1 Hystrix cristata
CGCTCTCTCTCTCTCTCACACACACACACACACACACACACACACACACACACACACACACGCAGACTTGGACTTCTTTTAACTCAGGCTCAAGTTCTATTCAGGTTGCAAATCTGCCCTTTACCGGTGGAGCTCTAGGTTATGGAAACGTGGTGAGAAACTTTCCAGACAAGTTGCTGCTCGGAGCAGGACAAGGATTTCCCTGGACAGCACATTCCAGCTGGCGGTGGGCGGCACGGACAGCGTGTCCGCAGCTGTGAGGGACAGTGCCCGTGGCTTCCGGCTTGGAAGGGAAACTCCATGGGCCTCGCGGCGCTCACCATACTCACTGGGGCTCCTCCCTCCCTTTCTTGGCAGCTTTAGAAAGGACTGCGGCTTATGTGGCAAGTGGAGCCCACACCTTGGTTGGAGTCTTCAGTGACTCATCGTTTTCCATCAGCACTGAAAACCAGGGTACAGTCCTACAGTCTGGAACCTGACAGAGCAACACAAGGGAAAAAACAGCAAGTTCTCTCTATCTGGAGTGCGGCTAATGTGATCCACACACGCTCTTTCAGATACTGGCTGCAAATAAATGGTTCGGGTTTCAGGTTTCATAAGGATCGTTTTTATTTACCAAAAACCTACGAGGCGCCAGATGCTCTGCTTGGAAGCTGGTGTACTTGGTCTTATAAAAATCTCCATGTCCTTCCTTGAGGGTTGATATGCTGTCCTTGTATACAGATGGAAGAACAGAGCACATGGATGCTGATCACCAGCAGAGGCCAGAACAATTTTATTTAAATCACCTGGTATTTGTTCCCATTCGAAAGGGAAGGAATCTGATGAGAAACTGTGGAATACCCGGGAAATCTGCCACCAGCTAGGGCGCAAATTGAGAATGTTATTTGTTTTGCTATAAAGAAGAAATTGTCATAATGAGAAATCAAAGGTAGAGGGGAAGCTTGCTTCTCCAGATGGAAAGATATTAAGTGATTATTTAATAGTTTTATAAGTGATTTGGATCAGAGTACTCAGCAAGATCTCCAAAATTAAAGATGGAAGTGAAATGTCAAACTGACAGGGACAAACCGCAGTGAGATCTCATGAGGTACCGTGAGTGGGAAGAGAGACAGCAAATGAGCTCTAGCGTGGGCAAATGTAAGGCAATATAGTCAGGGAAAATAGTATAAAACTTTGCTTATGACACCTCTTGGTTTCAATGTAGGAAAAAGAGCTTGAAATCAACATCAAATATCATAGATATAGACAATACAGTTCATATTTTAAATTCATTATTTTTTGGCCTTCATAAAGAATTAGGGAGAAAAAACTGTTGCTAACCCATTTTATAGAGAAAGACCAGTGTCTTAGTTACTTTTCTCTCTTTGCTGAGACAAAATACCCAACACCCAAAGTTAGGGGAAGAAAGGTTCATTTGGCTTACAGTTCATAGAGGTTTCAGTCCACTATCAGCTGGATCCAAGACAGGATGGCAGAGCAGACAGGCAGAAGGCAGCAAGGTAAGCAAGGGATGCAAGCAAGGGGGCAAGCAAGGGGGTAAGCAAGGGGTAGACAAGCCTTTTTCTACCCCTTATATTTTACCCAGGCTATCAGGATTAGGGTGGTGCCAAACCAATCAGTAGATTGATGTAGTGATCACATGCCCTTAATCCCGGCATCACACACTCTAGATTCAGCCGCCTCTGAAAAAGCCTCACCTATGACCTCATGAGGTTGGTGGGGGAACATCCAGACACAGACCATAACAACCAGGTTGCTCCTGTGCCTTCTCAAGGTCAAGTGTAGGTCAATCACCTGGTATTTGTTCCCACTCGAAAGGAAGTCACTGCAAGAACTCTTAACTAGGAACTAGCCCCGCACACAGAGTTCTAGCCCACGTTCTCCCTTCCGTAGACTCTTCTTTAGGTCTTAACACCAGCACTCTCAGGTTCCTGGCAGTAGATCTTCTCTCATCTTTACCATATCAAGGCCAAGATCTTGGGCTTCATAGTCGTACAAACCTGGATTTGAATCTCATTTGGCCTGAAAATTTGGCTTAGAGCAGGTTTATAAATGCTAGAAAGTGTCAATTTCCTTTCATAAAGGAGATACAGAAAACACCAGCCTTCTACAAGTCTCAAGGATTAAATGAGGCAGGATGTGAAAAGACTTAGTGCCTGGCATGTAAGTATTTAATGAATGTTTATTTTATTGTTGTAAATGGGTGGAACAGTGCAGGGAACTCCCTCTTTGAAGTATTTCCTGTATGCCAAGCATATACAAATGGCAGATAAAATACCTAAAAAAAGCAAAGAGCCACATCTGGTTTAAAATTCTATATAAACCTTCACCAAGACCAGAGGTGGATTAACAATGGAAAGACCATTTAGGCTGGAGACGGGACTGGGAGCAGGCTGGGTGGGCGGGACAGCTTCCCCCGGTAAGGGAGACCCAGACTCCCACCAGCGCCTCCCACCTGGGGATGGGGCCGATGCCGGGTTCCAACCCCTTAGCCCGGGCCTGGGCTTGCTGTCAAAAATGGCCGCCAATGCCACAGTTTCAAGAAGGCTGTAGACCGTGGAGAATGCAGACAGGGTGTGCAACGTGGAGCCGCGTGACATCCCCTGTTGTTTGGGAGAGTGAGGCCGAGACAGATGACTGAACAGGAGGGCTACATAAAAATCCAAGATCCAGCCCTAGGCTGTGGTAAGGCAGGTGGACAAATGTATTTTCCATCCAGACTTCTAGGCAGGGAGGCTGCACCTCATAGGAACCAAACCAAAACAGCCAAACCCCTTGAGATGATATTTTAAGAGCTATCGGTTCCAGAAGACTTTTCTGTTTGTGCAATTCACAAAGACATTTGATGTTAGGAAACAGGATAGATGATGGACATGGACAGATTCCAGACGTTAAAATATTTTGTGGTCTGAGAAACACACTAACTTAGGTGTGTTAATGTTGAAACACAAATACTGGAATAATGTTTATAATAAGAACAACAAAAAAGGGTAAAACAAATGGAAATAAAATAAGAACATGTAGGTATAACTAAGAATCAGCTTGAAACTTTGGAAATAAAAAATGTTAAACATTTAAAAGCTTAATAGGCAGCTTAAATAATAGATGGGAACAAGGGAGAACCACTGAATAGGAGGATATTGCTGAATAATTACCCTACAGTGCAGCATAGCAAGCAGAATAAAATATGAAGCAAAAGTTCAGATACACGGTGGGTAGACGGACAGGCTCCAGCAAATGTCGGTCCAAATTTCGGAGGAGCATCTAGAAGGAATGGCAGAAAAACAATATTAGAGGATATAATCTTTCAGAGTTGTGTCCTCAGAGTGAAAACTATCTACCAAGTGCTAATAGAAGTAAACTAAAATTAATGTATGATTTGAAATGTCAGAGTAAAATGCAGACTATGGGAAATGAAAAGAAAGTGTGGAAAAGCAGATTGTTATCAAAAATTGGGCATTCAGTGAGTCTTACCATCAACAAGAGCTATCAGAAAACAGTGGATAAGAGGTTCAAAATTTGTATACAAATAATTTTCAACCTTGAATTTTATACCCTTGTAAATCATCATTCAAGACTGAATACAGAATGATTTTAAGATATGTAGTGAAAAGAGAGTTTATCGATCACAGCCCTGCATTATTAAAGGTTGTATCTCATCACTCAGAAAGGAAATACATAAGACAGAAACAGAAGTAAATTTAAAAATTTAAAACATGATAGTAAATGTAATGGTCATAAACTAAGAATAACTAAGGTTATGATTTTAGTAAGACAAAAATACTCAACTTTGATTAACTATTACAAATTTATAATGTGGTGTGTATGTGTCTCAGTTACTTTTCTCAATGCTGAGACAAAATGCTCAATACCCAGTTAAAGGAGGAGGGTTTATTTGGCTCACAGTTTGTAGAGGTTTCATTTCATAGTTGGCTGGCTCCCAGGCAGGGCGGCGGGCAGAGGGGTATCGCAGAGGAAGAACATTGGTGGTGAGCAGAAAGCAGAAAAGCAGTGAAATAATGAAGAAGCAGCAAGTGCCATCAGCAGCCCTGTCTCCATCCCTTATACTCTATCCAGGCTACATGCCCCTACGAGTAGGTACCACTCACACCCAGGGTGGGCCTTTCCACTATCCACACCCAGAGCGATGCCAAACCAATCAGTAGGCTAATTTAGTAATCACACACCCTTAATCCCAGCATCACACACCCCACACCCTAGATTCCCCCACCTCTGAAAAGCCCCATCTATGACCTCATGAGACTTTAGGAGGACATCTAGACACAAGCCATAACAGTACGTTATGCATTCAAGGGTAATTACAAAAATACATTGATATGCTCATCTGACAACATTACATAGTACTAAACACATACACCTATACGCACACATACACACCACAGGTGAGCGCATATAAAACCAATGAAACTCAAATAAACTCACTGAATTTTATCACTGTTCATTTCCTGGTTGTGATATTATGCTGCAGTTATGAAAGATATTACCATTGGGAAAAGTTAGATGAGTGTTTACAAGATCTCTCTGTATTATTTCTTCCAATTGCATGCAAATCTACAATTGGTTTCAATTAAAAAGCTAAAAACAATATCAATATAATCTCTAGTTTCACAACTTTCCATAAAAGACAAAGGTTGTATATATAGAAATTGCTATCAATTCAACAGAAGATAGGAAGAGAGAAATAAGAAACAGATAAAGAGATGATAAAAGAAAACACGATGAGAAATACAGATACGATTTCAAGAGCAATTAACAATTATGGCTCATTAGTTGAAGACAAAAAGGTACTTGAGTGAAAAAAAATCCAGGTATATGCTACTAAAAAAAAGACACATGAAACAAAATGATACAGATACACGGAGAAAAAGAAAAAATTGCTGTATTAGATAAATACAATAAATACAAACCAAATTTTAAAAGATAGCTGGTGTAGTCATATCGATATGATACAAAGTAGAATGTAATGGAAAAATCTTTAACAGAATGAAATAGGAACAAAATATATAATCAGATAAATTATAGCAATAATGAACTTTTTGATAGAGACAGAGGTTGAAAGACATGATTAGCATTTGTACAACTGTGTCCATGGGCTTTATTTTTATTCAGTTTGATAAATTTTATTAAATTTTAGCCAAGCATTCTCTTGAAGTTTTAAAGCCTAGACTTACAAGAAAATTTTGCTTTATATGCAGAGTTAAATTGGGCTCACACAGTCCATTTTGGCTGGAAAAAATAAATGTGGCCATAAAGCCCAGTTAGATAAATGCAATACAAAGCCAAATGTGAAGCCAAATTTGAGGAGGTTTGTGTGCATGCACCCTCAAAAGTTTGTGGCTAGAATGAAAGAAAGCAACATTTTTTTTTTCCATAAAATATCTGTTTGCTCCAGTGTCAGAGGCCCTGGGTGGCTCTGGATCATTTTCTGAAGAAAGACTGGCATTTCTTCTGTCATTTGGATGGGACATACAGGGCAAATATGTTAACTGTAGAGGTTCGTTTGATGCATCTTTATCATGGTCTGAATGCGTGTGCCCTCCCAAGTTCATGTGTAGAAATCCTGGCCCCAAGGTAACAGTAATCCCCAAGGAGGCAGAGCCTTTGCGAGGTGGTCAGGTCCTGAGGTGGGCACCTTCATGGTCAGGATTAGTTCCCTCAGAAACGGGACTCCAGAGGGCTGGTCCAGCCTTCCGATACATGTGGTCATAACAGATCTGTTTCTGTCTGGGAAACAGATCCTTGCCAGGCAGTAGAATGCCCAGGGCCTTGGCCGTGGACTTTCTGGAACTATAAGAAATGCTTGTCCATTGTTTATTAGCTACCTGACAAAGTATTTTGTTATAGCATTCTGAATGGACTAAGGCAGACCTCTGGAGGCTGTTAATAATGTTCATTATTACTTCATTCTGAGCCCCATGAACTTGGCCTTTTTTTCCTTATAAAATTATTTTTATTAGCACACGTCTGCAGTACCTAATGATTACATTTTTTGTGGGGAGATTGTACATATACATAACACGTCTCCATTCTTTTTGTTCCCTTCCCTTCCCATCCCTCCCTGCTTCTTGCAACTCTTGTTGTAATTTGAAAAAGCTCTATTTCCATTTTTTCTTTGACTGTCTCTTTTCTTCTGAGAGACTGAGTTCTGAAAGGTCAGGAAGCCTGAGTCAAGGATAGGTGTTCTGGGATCCAGGTCACAGAGGCTATCGCAAGTGTAAATTTGCAGGACACAAAAAGCAGCCCTCAGCCAGCTCGACCACCTCACTTGGGAAAGGAGCCTTCTTCTGCACCCTCCATTTCCAGGCTTCCACGACCAAACTGGGGACCTTGGGCAACATCTGTAGGAAGGTTGGCTGTGCACGCGTCCTAGCAAGGAGGTTCACGTAACATTTCGGAGTAGGCGCTTCCATTAGTTGATTAGAAATCCCAACCTTATTACAATGAAGATGAGCCCTTCTTCTTCTGCCTCTTCTGCCAGAGGTAGGGACAGCAAATAGGCAGGGAAGAGGGAATGGCGGGACCTGGTGACGGAGGGCAGGTGCACAGGCACATGGTTGCACAGACACACAAATGCCCCACCTGGAGTCCACATACCAGAGAAGGATTTCTCTGAAATAGGAACATGAGGAACATGAGTGTATCCACGTGACTCCAGTGTCCTGGCTTTCCTGGGTCATTGCATTAACCAGGCAGATGAATCACATTCAGTCACTTTGCAAATATAATGCTTTAAGTGGATATATTTTATTGGCCGGACTTATATTTTATTATATTGGACTTACATTTGTTTTCTATACCTTTTATTTTCCATTACCCCTTAAAAATAATTTTAGTGCTTCACATCAACTTTTCTGAGTCTCGGCTTTGTGTTTCTGAAACCGTACACACATGCACACAGGACGCTTTTTGGGCTTCCACAAGGGGACAGCCTTAGAATCAGTGGTGTGCTGAGGCTGACTTGAACTGGCTCGGGCATCTCCTTCCAACTCTGCGTTCAGTAATGTCATTTTGGTGGCCTGAAATCAGCCATCATGAGATTTTCTCCAGCAGGAAGTTGACAAACGTTGTAGCCAGTTGTCAAAGATTTCCCTGCATTCCCCTGCTCAGAATCCGCTTAGCCCGCAGTGAACTTCCCTCCAGCCGACCCTCCAGAGCCAGAAGCAGGGTCATCTTGGAGCCAGTGCTGCTTGCTGCTGCACGCAGTTTCACTGCACAGTAGCCACACTAGTTGCACATGGTTGTTTGTAAGCATTTCTCTTTCTCTTAGCATATGACTAAGCACTAAGCTTTCCCTTTAAGTTCATACAAATGTGTCTCACCATTAGAGTACCCTATAACAACAACAACAACAGTAATAACAACAACAAATGTGTCCTTTTGCTAAAGTTCTCAATTCTGATTCTCTTATTATAAAATATTGGCTCGTACTATACCAAATTATAAAAATTCTTGCCAAATATGCTTTTCTTGTCAATCAATGAATAAAATTTTTGTAAGTGTTTATCACATATACAACTGGATGATAAGCAATATGCTAGGCAAAGAGGACGATTGTGCAGACTCAAATTATTATCTTCAACAAGTATGTAATTTATAGAGAGATGTGTAAATGTGGAAAGTTAGATAAAAGAATTTCCCTAACAGTGTATAATTTAAATGTACCCTAGCTGTCTCATTTCCACCTCGTGGACAGTATTGGGACACTGTGGCATCAACACACACACACGCACACACACACATCCTACTGATGATTCTTATTAAAGATTTCTGAAAGGTGGACACCAGAAGACCAACATGGAAGCAGCAACATTTACTGAAAATCCTCTCTGAATATTGCCATGGATTGAATGTTTGTTCCCACCACACCAAAATGCATGCGGAAGCTTAATCCACAAATGCATATGTTAATGGTGTTTGGAGGTGGGGGCTTTGGGGGCCAATAGGGACCAGCTGAGGTTGTTGGGAGCTTTACGGGAAGACTTAAGCTGGCACCCTTGTTCTGCAGTGCCCTCTGCTGTGTGAGATGCAGCCAGGAGGCCCTGGCCAGTCGTAGACAAATGCCAGTGCCCTGCTCTTGGGTTCCCAGCCTCCAAAACTGAGAGCCTAAGAACCTGTTGGCAAAACATTCACCTTTTGGGGAACCCACTCTCGTAAAAGGTAGAGGAGAAAAGGGTGGTTGATTCATATGATTTTGTATGCCCCTTCCACAAAGATTATTCTAAGATACACTTAAGGACTTGCAGGTTTTCAGCTCAGAGAGATGAAAATGTGAAAGCTTATTCAGGGTGAGAAGGCTTGGAGGAAGGGCAGGTGAGTGGAGGTTTTCACAATACACAGGCACATCCTGGAGCAACCACTTGCTGCCACTCTCACCTGAAGAGCCACCAAGGTCAGCTTAGGGTCACCTTGTGAAGAGAACAGTTAGCGTTCAGGTGCAGGCAGATGACCACACTTGCTGTACATCTCATCACACCCTTGAAAATCCTCAAAATGACCCTGGGGAGCTTCTTCCCTCCTTCCAATACAGGAAGAGGAGGATGAGGAGGAAGAGGAGGAAGAGGAGGATGAAGAGGAAGAGGAAGAAGAGGAGGAAGAGGGAGAGGAGGAGGATGAGGAAGAGAAGGAAGAGAGTCTGTTTCTGGTAGACTGCATGGAGTAGAGACGGATTTTCAGGACTTCTCCAAGGTCACACTGACATCCTAGTAGCTTATACCTCAGATATCTGGATCTCAACCCACTTCATACAATGTCACACACGAAACCCAGTGACCAACTGGAGAATGACACCATCCTCATCGGTGCTTTGGCTACCTTAGTTCCAGTCACGTAGAGAAGCCTTTAGGGGTTCTTCCCTCTTCTCCCCGGGGATTCAGAGGACGAATTTGGTGTCAAGAGAGAACCTAGCAGTCCAGCGTGCTGTCAGCGAGTTAGCCAAGTTGCTGGCTTGAGAATCTTCACTCTTCTCCTCCAGCCTGGCAGACAAGTTCAGAAATCTTGCTCCCCATTACAAGACATCATTCAAACCCAGACATCAGAGATTGGCAGGCTCTTCCTGCCCTTTTGGTGATGGAGCTGTCAGCGCAGAATGCAGGAAGCCCAAAGAGGTAGTGAGTCGCAGTGTGAAGTCACTACACTAACAGCAACCCAACCTCCTAAGGCCAGAGTGTCTAAATGAATCTAAACAGTTCTTCTCCCAGTCAGCTCAGAAGTCCTCCCCCTCCTGACAGTGTCCGAGACGCTCGAGTCACCCACCGTGTCTCAGCAGGGATCGTGGATATTTAGCTCATCGCCATCCTGCTCGGTTTCCCCACCCTCATCAGCCAAGACGACACCTCATAATCTTCTCATGAAGACATTACATAGAACTTCCCTGTTTCCAAGTGATTTCTTGCACATTGGCTAATCTGGGTGTTCAGAACAGCCTGGGGAGACCCAGGAAGAATCAGTAGCCTGACTTGGATGTGAAAATCCTGAGGTTCAGAAGGGTGCTAAACAACTCACTTAAGGTCACGTGGTCGGTCCCGTGCCTGTGAGGGTGGGGAAACCGAGCAGGATGGAGATGAGCTAAATATCCGAGATCCCTGCTGAGACACGGTGGGTGACTCGAGCGTCTCGGACACTGTCAGGAGGGGGAGGACTTCTGAGCTGACTGGGAGAGGAACTGTTTAGATTCATTTAGATGCTCTGGCCTTAGGAGGTTGGGTTGCTGTTAGCGTAACGACTTCACACTGCGACTCACGCCCTACTGTAAGCTCTTCTGACCTTTCTCTGTCCCCTGCGGACCTGTGAGCTGCTGGGTTCCAGAGACCCTGCATCTTCTTCATTATCCACAGGCCAAGACAGCCCAGCACTGCCCACATGCACTGAGACAATACCAGGAACACATCACCAACATCCCAGATGTGCTTGACTCACCGCAGAACTAATTTGGAATCAAAGTGAGCGCTTCTGCCTACAGCGTTGGGGCTGCGGGAGGGACTCGGGGCCAGAGACGATGGGTTCCGGAGTCCTCGATCGCCACTGCAGTAGAGCGAGGAGCAGGCCAGGCTCACTGAGGCCCTGACCTCAAAAGGGGCAAAGAGCATCATCGTCCAAGATGACAATCACATGCACAAACTCCCATCAGGGAGGCATATCGTAATACATCACGAGGCTTTCAAGGGCCTACAAGGTTATCAACAAAGAGCATCTCCTCAACTCTGGGTGGTTGGCTTTTTGTGTGCAGTCTGCCAATGTCAGCCTGAAACGAATGTTGAGTGATTATTTGGGGACTGTATTGTTGGAAGAGGTGCTGAACGATCAGCTCTCTTGCAGTGCATGCCAGACAGGTGGATGAGCTGGCTTAGTGTGAGGATGGGGGGCTGGGAGCAGACAAAGGCAGAGGGGCTCTTGTCAGCACACGGCACAGCTGGCAAATCAGGCCAAGTGATGACGGAAACGTGGGATTTGGGTTTAACAGCAAGTAGCTTGCCGGTCATCTTTGGTAGCATGGAAAATGGGGCTGACGATGCACAAGGCTGGGCTTTGGCTTGAAAACACACCCTGTGCACTGCCACCTGTGGGCCCACCAGGGCCCCAAAACAGGGCATGCAAGAATTAGACAACTCTTCCAAGAGATTTGGCCTCCCAAAGAGGAAGGAATGGAGCATTTGTCTTATTCTTCACTAGCATGATGGCCTGTGGATTCTTCATTCGACAGCTATTTCAGAGTCGATATCTGCCATTTTCTAACTGGAACTTACTTTGGAGCTGGGGAGGGAGCCCGGGCCCTGGTGTGTGCTAAGAATGTGGTCTGCCACTGAGCTATACCCCAGCCCTACTGTTTGAACTTTTACCTTTATTTGACTACTAGTAATAGTGACTATTTTCTCTGATGATTATGTGTAATTTTTCTTCTGTTATTTACGTCCTTTGCCCAATATTGTTAGTCATCATCTTACTCATTTTGAAGATGTATTTATTTTACATGACATCTTTGCAGTTACATTTGAGGCAAATATATTTCCTCAGTAGTCAAAGGACAAAATCACCACACTTTAGCTTAAAGATATTAATTGGCTTTATTTTCGATTCTAAAATTGGGCAGCGTTTCCTTCCACAAAATAGAATAAGTGCTCCAAAGAGCAGAGCAGAGGAAGTTGGCTTTATGGACAGAGAAGGACTAAGGAAAGCAGAAACAACAACAACAAAAGGTGGCTTGATCATTTCCTTGTAAGGTGGGAACAGGGAGGAAGAATAATAAGAAATTGTTTATTAACGTCAGATTACTTTAGGTTATTTTTATGTAAAGATTAAAGCAGAGAGAAATTTGTCATCATGCCAATTGAAAGGAGCCTATTGGGGAAATTCGTCCGTTTTCTCTTCAATTCTGATTTTTCAGGAAGTCAGACAAATGACTTTGTTTTGGCTTTGTGACTTGGAACTTTAGCACGAGCGATTCCATTTGATTTAGTCTTGTCTGTTGGGGCCCAGTGCAGGAGCCTAATCCAAAGCCATGGCCTTCTCTAATTTTCATTTAACATAGTATTGACATTTCCTGCTTTTACCATGGAGAAAATTGTTTTCTGTCTTTCTGTTATGAAATCTCCCCGTGAATTATTGTTTCAATGGAAAAGCGAGCAGCAGGTCGAGCTACCTAGGCGAGGAGGGACCACATGGGAAGCCCCGTGTGCCTGCTGTGCGCGTCCTAGGGCAAAAGAATACAGCACCGAGGGGCACTCAGGAAACCAGCCACCCCTGTGAGAAGAAAGCCCTGCAGAGGTCCGTGGCTGGCCTACAGTCTGCACAGTGCTGAGGGGTCCCAGCCTGGGGAGGCATTGGTGCCCTGCTGACAAGACAGGGCAGCCCAGAGGTCGGGCACAGAACGCTGCAGCCCCCCACTTTCAGAAGCTGCCGTATCTGTGCAGCCATTGATGTGCACCTGCTGCTCCTCCCACATCAGCCTTCTCAGCCCTCGAAGGTGGCACCGGGGCCCTTGGCTGCAGCAGGACGCAGTCCGCAGGCAGGAAGCTCAGAAGGGCAGTGCTCAAAGCCAGCACTCGACGTCCGGCGGCGGCAAGAGGTTCTCGTGGGAGGGACGTGGCTGGGGACGGATGCAGCGCAGTAGTCTTGAAACATCCTGCTGGTGTGTGCTCAATGTGCAGGCGTCAGGATAGTCGCTCGGTCACTGGAAAACTGCTGACTGGGCCTGTGCCTTGCCTATGAGGTGTGATTCGGAAACATGGTGAATGTTTAAATTAAAAAAAATTTATTAAAGTAAAAGATATGTTGCCACGAATTTCCCTCAAAATGCTCTCCCAACTTTCAAGCACACCTAGCCCACCCTTCTTGCCACTTGCTGAAGCAGTTCTTGAGTCTTCTTTCATGAGTGTCTTCAGTTGCACTGTCCTGGCCACCTCAGTGTCCTAAATTGATGCAGAAACGTTTCATGGTCATTCTGACTTTGGGGCAGAGCCGGAAGTCACACGGTGCAGCAGCATCCACTGTGCTTGTGATCACACCTCGTAAAGACACTCACGGAAGAGGACTCTAGAACTGCTTCAGAAAGTGCGAGAAGGATTGGATAAGTGTGTTTGCAAGTAGAGGAGGGATTCCGAGGGGGATTCATGGCAACGAGTCTTTACTGTAATAAATTCTTTTGAATTTAAACATTCACGCCATATTTCCACCGCCCCTAGTAATTCACTGTTGCTGCAGCTCAGATGCCCCCACTTTCCCCAGGGAGTGTAATTTGAGGAAACTCTCAGCCCTATGAGAAGAGCCATGAGAGAGGAGTGGCACGGTTGGCAGGAGACCCACACAGTGTGCAGGAGGCTGAAGCAGGCTGGCCCGGCGCCTGGTCCCCCGAGGAGCCCGCCCGTCACCTCACAAAGCCCACACCACATCTAGAACCCTGAGCACCCAGCCAGAGTGGGCAGTCGAGGGGCATCCTGACAGCTTTCCTGCCGCCCCGCGCTGTGCTAGTCATCAGCTGGGCACTCTGCTCCCAGCGGTGTGAGGGCTTGGTCTGCACCATCCGTACACGCTCAGTCCTCCCTGGTTGCTGTAGATGCAGCCTTGGAGAGCTCGCTGGGTGAGGCTGGCCGTGCAGTGCAAGGCTACTGCCCCAGAGCCAGCTCATTAGGAAAATATTTGAAATGCAAAAGGGGAGAAGGGCAGGTTTGGCTATTAGTACTTTTACCACTGTTTGTTGCTTTGCTGCTAGCAGAGTGGGTGGCTGTGTGCCTTCTATGTCAAGAATACCAAGCGATTTCAAAGCCTGGGTCTCCCTGTGTGACCTTGAACGGGTGAATCAAGCTATCCGTGCCAAGTTCTGTGCCTGTAAAAAGAGGGCAGTAAAAGTACACAGTGTGCAGAATGCTGTGAGAGTGCAGATGAGTGAAAGGGCCGCTATGTTCTTATTATTGCTGTCACTGAAGTTCCCATAAGGGACGGCGGTGACCAAGCCTCTCACTCCATCCTGAGAAGGCAGAAGATCCTGCAGAGCTCCGGGAGGACGTAGCTCTGGTTCCTGGCTCTGTTCTTTCAACAGAGATAAACCTTTCAGCAGGACTCTCCCTGCTGCCATAAGATGCTCCTTCTGCGGACCGGGACATCCCAGATGCCAGGCGGGTGGTGGCTCTGTGCCATGTGCCCTCACTACGGGACAGGGCGATGCTCTGGCTGAGGAGAGCAGTTCTGTGTTCAGGCAGAAGGAACAGGAGACACTGCCAGCTTCCGGCTTGCAAATGCAGAACCGGGAGGAGAGGGGGGAGGGCAAAGTGGGTGCTGCCTCCCTCCCTGCACCCCTCCCCGCTCTTCCTCCCTCCCTCTTTCCACCTTTGCGGCTACTGACCTGCTGCTTTCAGCCCTGCCCTTAGTTACACAAGCGTTTCCCAAGGCACAAAGCGACGCGGGCCGGACAGTGTGACGAGGGCCTTTTCCTTACCTCCTTCTCCGACACGTCCTGGAGGCTGCGAGGCCGGCTGGATGCAGAGATAAAGCATTGCTGTGCAACCTGCTCTGTGCTCAGGGATGAGAAGGGGATAATGGAAAAAAGGAAAATGTGAATTACCGTCCCTTTGTTTTCTCTTTTAAAATATAACGGGAGCTCTGAAACCAGTTCGAGTGACACATAAACAAATTTTGAATAACGAATGATTTTGAGTTGACACTCTCGGGCTTTTCCAGTCTGCAGTAGCAATGTCCTGGCGTTGTTCCTGGAAGTCAGGTACCACGGCTGCAGAGAAACACTGCAGCAGTTGATCTGTGGGTTTTGCCTGTCCAGGGTGACACCGGGTTGTTCTTAAGGCCCTGCCACCAGACTACACTGTGTGACAGCAGCTGCGTGCTGTCATCTGTGCTGTACATGCAGAGCCACCGGCCATGGAGCACTGGAAGTGTGCTTACTGTGGTGCAAAAACCCAGTGACTTCACCTTAGATTTCACTAACTGCACTCAAGTGTAAACGACCACACGTGGTTGGTGGTAGGGGTACAGGTCGGTGCTACAGAACAATATCAAAACAGCACGAAGAGCAGCCACAAGGTACCGGACGACATCACCCAGCCAAGAGGAGCAGGAAGCGGCCAACAGGTGTGACCTTCCTGTCCCCAGTGGGGACTTCTGCAGTGAATCTGTCCTCTGGATATGCAGGGTCACCACCCCCGGCTTCACCTGCCAGCTGAGGGACTCATGGTCTGCTTACTCCAGGAGGAACGAAGTCGAGATGGCATGAAGAATGTGCGCTACCTCCCGGGTTAGGTGCTATTCCCACCCAGAAGCTCTTCCTTGAGGTCCAGACTCGATGAGAGGGTGATCGCGAGTGCTAAGGGGAGGGATAGACAGGAACTGGTGTCGGGGTGCTTGCCGACTGGTCAAGAGGCCCCTCTTAGTGGTCAGTGGAGACCAGAAAGCAGATGCAGAATCTGCAGCTGGGTGGCCACATCCTGGTGTGGGATCTGGGGACACAGGGGTTCAGGAGCTGATGTGAGTTGACAGCCTAAGAGAGAGGGAAGCCTCCAGGAGAGATGAGAAACGAGGCCACAGGAGCCGTGTGAATGGAGGAAGGTGTAGCCGGCCAAGACTGTGGTGTGAGTGGACAAGGTGGGAACATCTGTCCTCAGTGCAGGGGAAGCACCGTCCCACAGGCCGGGAACAGGACAGAAAAGAAGTGAGAAGAGGTTGCAGTGCCCCCCTCCTTCTCCAGGTCCCAAGACAGCAGATTCTCCAATCCCAGCGCTCCCACGTGGCTCTCCCCATTCCCAGGTCTGTAGCCGCAGGCTGAAGTTCCAGCTTTGGCTTCCCTGGTTCTGAGATCTTGGACTTGGACCATGTGATCAACATCCTAGCTTGCAGAAGAGCTGTCAGGGAGCCTCCTAGCTTCCACACTTGCACAGGCTGGTTCCTCGACCAGTGCCCTCTCATTCCTGTAAGTATCTGTCTGTCTGTCTATCCAGCCAGTCATCCATCCATTTATCCATCCATCCGTCCGTCCATCCATCATCCGTCATTTGTCTATCACCTATTATCTATCTATCTATCTATCTATCTATCTATCTATCTATCTATCTATCATCTATCATGTATCTATCTTCCATCACCTATCTATTTAATTATTTATTATTCATCTATCATCTATCTCTCTCTATTGGTTCTGTCACTCTAGCAAACCCTGACTGATATGCAGGTCCTTAGAACACAAGAATGGAGCATGGAGTTGATGCCAAGGGCAATCAGAGGGCCCTGGGGCCAACCACCAGCAACAACTTGAGACCACAGAGAATGAGGAAGGGCAAACAGGATGCAGACCTGCAGGGGCCACGGCAGACCTCACCCCCACTGTGGAGGGACTCGGTGTTAATAATGGTCCTTGAACATCTGCTGTGTGCTGGGGATTCTGCATGCATTGTGAAGACTCCACAGTAAATACTCTTATTCCTGTTTTATGAAGGAATGAACTACAGTGTGGAATGACTGAGCTTTGTCTGGCCTGGCTGGCTGCCCCTTCTCAGGCTGCTATGTTCCGATCAATCTACCAGTGTTGAAATTCCTCGAGGCTCCTTCTCCAGCCTCCTTCCTTCTACCCTCTCCTCACTTGGCCGAGACACTCTGGGACCTGCAAATTCTACCTGCAGCCTTCATTTCTCCTGGGAATAGCGAAATTAACCTAAACAATGTGTGGGGAAGAGTACAGACATAAACATAAACATTTCTCGTTTGTTAGTAGAAAAAGCAGAAAGAATAGACAGTGATTCTAACAGACAATAAAAGAAATAGGAGAAGACACAAAGTAAGCAGTGAGGAAATATCTCTCAAGACCATTCTGCTAAATGCCATGTTGACACTTTTGAAAACTTAAATGAATTTCAAATTTTTCTAGCAAAATATTTATTACCAAGTTTACACCATGGTGGAGTGGACTACGAGGTTTGCCAGACTTAGCAAATAAAATTTTGAATTTCAGATAAAGAATTTTTTTAGTATAAATATAGCCCGTATAATATTTGAGACATACTCACACTTCAAAAATGTATTATTTTCCTGAAATTAATTGGATGTCTTTTATCTGGCAGCTCTACTGAAACAGATAAATTATTATGGAGAATCATTAGGAACTTGTTAGAAGCTTTAGAAAAACAGCAAGATCAAATGTTTAAGGTTAATTACATGAATTAAATTCAAGGAATATTTTCAGCTCTGTTTAAACTATTCCAAAACTAACAAAAAAAAAATTCTAAATTTTGTATAAAGCTACAAAACAGTGAAATCAAACCTGACAATAGTAAAAAAAAAAACAAACAAAAAACAAAAAAAAAACCTGTGGACAGAATGGATAAAGAAAATGTGGTATTTATACACAACAGAGTACTGTTCTGCCATGAAGAACGATAAACAAGTCTTCTGTAGGAAAATGGATGCACCTCAAGACTGTAATGCTAAGTGAAATAAATCGGACACACATGCATGGTTTCTCTTATTTGAGAAGCCCGAATTATGAATAAAGAGCAAAATATAAGATAATAGGAAACAGGGAGATAGATCTTTTGCAAAATGGAAGGAAACTAAGAGATGGAGAGTGGGGGAGGAAGGGAACGTGAAGAAAATGAAAAAAGAATTAAGATGTGTTTTGTACATGTACCAAGGCCACACAATGAATGTAATCATTATATATTGCAAACATGTGCTAATTAAAAAATTTAAAAGTCTGGACAAATCTGTTACAAATATTCATGTTAAAATCTTAACTGTGCTATTAACAAACACGGAAGAACATGAAAACTTCTAAAGAAAAAAGCAATCGAAATAAACTATCAGAAGTGATTCTATCAAGTTTTTTGGATTTCTTCTCATTCTTAACATGCATCAGTATTTAATTTATATCATGATTAGCTTCATGTCATTGAAACAGTAGATGTTATTTTCTGTAAGCATTTGAAATTAAAATTTTTGTTCTGAAAAGCACTACTCAGAAAAACTTGAGGCATCAATACTTAAGTTGAGGAGATGCAATTATTGCTATTTTCAGATAGTGTATTTGTTTACCTATGAAAGATGCAAAAGAATGAACTGGGGAACTTCTTTTAGCAAGAGAACACAATTCAGTTAAGTGCACTAGTCTCAAAATTAATACCCACATTCGGTTCTTCCAATAAACAAATAGTATTGAAAAAAATAAAATACAATAGAGTGAATTATTTCATATATAATGACATAAAAATATGAAACACAAAAATATAAATCTATTAAGACCTGTGACAAAACCTGCTATACTTCCTGAAGAACATTAAAAAATAAAATGAATAAATAGAAAGAGCTACAGTATTTTTGGATAGAAAGATATGGAAGCATATCAGTTTTCCCTAACTTAATCCATGAAGCCAATGTAATCCTCAAAATTAGGTATCTGGAGACATAAACTTAGAGAAACCATGTGGATTGCTGTACGTATCCATCAATTTTGGGGAGGATACAGAGCTGCTGTTTATAGTGTTTGCCTCTACACAGTACAAATGAACAGGCTGACCCAGAAACTTTGCATATTCACATTTCTAAGTACACTATTACTTACATGACTAAAGAAGGTAGTGACTTTAAAATTTTTCCATTATGTAGATTAGTGATTCCTAACACTCACTGCTCACTAGAAATATACAGGGGCTTAAAAACAAAGCAAAACAAAACAGAAACTGCACTAGCCTCCTCCCCGGTTCCTGATCCGAGTTATCTGGGTGAGGACCCAGGCTTGAGTATTTTTAAAAACTCCCTGTGGTTCCTATGCGCAGCGGAGCTGAGGTTCCTTGCTGCAGGGAAACCCAAGGCAGAACTTCTAGACTTGGCCACAACCCCTTGGCCATGACTCTAATGAGTTGGGAACAGCATTAAAGATGAAAACACAGAGTATGACTGATCAGAAATGCATGTCTGTTTCTAATGGACGCAGTCACAAAAATTGAGAAACCACTGCCACATGCAACTCAAATATCTCAGGCCTTCTGAAACACTTTAGGAAAATGTCTGCAAACTATTAAAGGCTTTTCAAGGTTTAAAAATTATATTCCAATCCCGACTTTTGTTCAGTTAGCCGTTCATTCATTCTTCCATTCATTACATTTTCAAAGCTTACAACTCCCGTATTGTGATTACTTGAGCTTACCTGATTAACACAAGTAGGTGATCAAAAAGTGTTGGGTGAATTAATGAAAGATTGCGTTCATTATTAGGTAATGCTCTGCCTAGTTTTTCCTAGAGTTGCTTTTACAAACTAGTTTGTTCTCACTTCAACTGTCCCAGAGCTCCTAGTCAGTCACTCCAGGTAGACTAAGCCAAGAATACTTGGGTGGACATTTCAAGTTTGCTCTAACAATCAAGTTCTTTCTTTTCTCACCCTCTCAGCCAAGTGAGGATGCTGTCTGGCTTGGACGAGGCTGTGCAGATTCTAGTCACACCCACATTACCACCTCACACGTGGCTGTTTTGCCGTAACAAAGCTACTAAAGAAAGACACTGAGAGAGAAATTGGCCAATATGTGTTAGCTTTATTCATTGGTAAGTCCCATACTGAAAGTCAGGTCTTCAGAAAGACTTTGACTTCTCTACATAACCACTTTTATATAACAGCAATTCCTGGGTGACCATCTTCTCAGACTTGGGCAAGGGGCTGCAGCAAATGTTTAAAAAGAACTAGAGTGCCCTACGCCAGGCGAGGCTAATTATAAAAGAGAAAGAAATTCAGACTGAACAGGGGAAATGAAAGGATGGCAAAATCATCAAACCAAATAGCTAGACACACGGGGCATCACACGTAGTAAATACCATCCAGTGGTCAGTTAACACCTGTGCCTGAACGCTGGATTCTGACTTGCCCAAAGCCTCTTCTGTAAGGAGCTTGTTTTGTGTAATATTTGACAAGCCATGAGCAAAGCAGCCATCGCTGGGAGTTCTCTCTGCGCCTTTCTAGGCCTCTTACCTTTTTATGCTGGCGAGGGGGAGCTGCACGACTCAGTAGCTTTCTGGGCTGTTTCCCTCTTGCATCTCTGGGATTTTGCTTTTGCAAGAATTGATGTGGATGGAGAGTGGCGGTATCTACAGCATCACTGACTTTTAGCAGGAGCAAGCCGTGGTTCACAGTGACAGCAGCTGGCTCCTAAGGCACCATCCCCGACGAGGAGGCGGCTTTCTCATGGAGCAAACAGCTGTGAAGTTTAGCAGACTTCAAGACTAGAAACAAAGCTACAGTAATAGGCAAAACTTGAAAACTTCAGAGTTAAAATCCTAAAAAGAATCAGAATAAAAGAAGGGAGATTTAGTCCAGAAAAGAAAACACTAAAAGGTGACATTGTTAAAAGTCATCAAAAATATACAGAAGATGACTTTACAGGAGGCAAGAGAGACTGCTATTTTACCTGTAAGCAGAAAGAGTAAGGATTGAAGCTCCCCGAAAAAGTGCAGTTTTTCTTCTTCATGTTTTGGATAAATATATATTGAGGGCATCTTCTGTACTGTCCAGTTGTTACATGTTAAATTCCATTTATCCCACATGAGCATGCCCTGGCTAGAAAAATTCAGCAAGGTGTGAGCTCCCTCTGTAAGAGGCTGCCTTGGCAGAGTCCCCGCCAGACGGTTTTATAGGACCCTGTTTGGAAATGCAATAACAAAGATGCACAGGAACCCATGACCCAACAGTGGGAGCTGTGTTCTCGTTACCTTTCCTTTATGTTCAGATGCCCACCACGGTGGAGGAAGCTGTGAAGTCACTTCTGAGAAGAATGTGCGTCATGATTTACTGTGTCCTCTACAAAGCAGTAAGAAGTGGGAGCAAAATGGATTTGTGGGGATGAATACTTTGTTAGTAGTTTGAAACCAGCAAAAAATGGAGTACACACCTTGGAGCATGAGGTTTTCAAATGAGCGAATTCTTTATTTCTTGTATTGCTTCCTCCTGAAGGTGGACATTGCAATTGTCTAGCACATAACATAGATTGAATTGTGAAATAAATTTCTGTCAACCTGCGTCTACTAAGAGCGGCCACAAGTTCCAAATGACTTTTCAAGTTTCCAACAACTACCCAGACATGAGAAATTGGTCTTTTTCTCCCCAGAGATCCTGAACAGCAGCCTGTTCTCAGCTCAGACCTTGACAGACTATTATAATGTACAGACTTTTTAGATTAGGAGAACTTGCCTGTAGCAAAATAAATAAATAAAAAATATAAATAGACTGCTTTTGCTAAATGTGGGCCTGCTCGAAGGACAACCCACTTTCAAATTGACACGAACCAAAAGGACTCATTTGAAAAAATGTGCCCACAGCGGCATTGGGACAGCTGTAATGTGGGGACTATTCTAGATGCTTAGTATTTACTCCAGAAAGGGCCGAACTTCCCACCTTTCACCGGGCATGTTTTTATCACCCTGTTTTCCTTCTTCCAGCTGTATCGAACCCACTCTTGAGTCATGTTACTAACCTTTAGCTACTGTCCTGGAGGACAGTGAGAATCAAGTGTCAGTTGGAGAACATCTGCGGGATTACCAGGCAGAGCTATGTGAAAACATACATTTAAAATTCTTACATATGCATAAGAAATGCTAGAACACCACTGAGTTAAAATTAATGAGTCTGTACTTAAACCTTGGCAGTATTTAAAATTACCTGCCTGACGACAGTCTCAGTTAATCATATTAGAAGCATCTCTGATTACTTTTTGTTAATTGCCACCTATAATCCGAGAAAGGAAAAGATCTAGAAAGTTCAAGGTAACAGGTTTCCTAATGGCCAACGTCCTCCTGGTACTTAAAATAATATTTTCATCCTTGAGCCGGTCGTGAGCAATATGTGTGAAAGGTAACCTGGTGTGGAGGACAGTTCTAGGCCTGGGGGCTAGATGAGAACATTGTCAAAGTTTACAATGGCAGAAAGGATGGCTGCAACATGTAGGTGGCACTGGTACGTGTCTGTGACTCACGGACCTGGATGCCAGCTTATTTTTCCAAATGGCACCACCTGGCCATGTTTTCTATGACATCCAGGGACCAGAAGTTTACATCCCCTTATATAAGACTCTAGACTTTTCTCTTTATCCTCATCTTCATATTTGCATACCTGTTATTTATTGCTTATCTCCACCTACTTGAATGTGAGCTTCATGAGAAAAATTTTGTTTGATTTGTCCACAGCTACCTCCCAAAGATAAGGCCTGGCACAGAGTGGGCTCTCAATAAATATTTGCTGAATGAATGAATGAAGGTATTTTCACCTGGACATCTGCACAGGTGAACTTGCTGGTTTCTCTGCATGACATTTTGGAATCCATATGGATGTGTACTATATATCTGGGATACTCTGCTTCTCAACTTAGACTTAACTTCACCAGTCTGAAGGCGCAGGGGCAAATCTCCGTAGAGGTCAGGAGAACTGGCATCAGGGTCCACACTAACAGTAACAAGCATTTGTGACAGACAAATCCATGCTTTACAAAAACTAAATTGGCTGTTCTGGAGGATGGCTGCAAATTGATTGAAAATGAAAAAAGAAAAAAATCAATTATCAATACCAAATAACACGGGTTTTTTATTTTAATAAAAATTTTGTTGACTGGTTTGTTGACTCCTTGTGCCAGAGCCTCTGCTGTCTTTTGAAGCAAATTGTCAGAGCAGATGCTAACTGCATCCACAGATAAAATAATTGATAAATGGGCCTCTTCCAGGGCCCATGGGCATGCCCGTCCCACCCCCTCCAAGCGTCCTCACCATATACCGCTCACTGTAACAGTGCTGAAGGTGACTAAGTCACTAGGACTCTGTCCTCACAGATGAATTAACATCATCCTCATGAGGGTGCCATCTCACCCTTTTGCCTTCTGGCCAGGGGATGACCTAGGACCAAGATCCTCTGCTGCATTGCTGACAACATGCTCTTGGGCTCCAGAAATGTGAGAAATAAATGGCTGCTGTTTGTACAGACTACCTGATCTGTGCTATCCTGCTAGAGAAACACACACAAAACAAAACCACAGGCAGGTTGAGATCCTGTAAATACACCTTTTCTTCCTTTACTTCTGAAAAGATAAAATGAGCTAATATTAGTTGATACCTTTTGATGCTTTTTCCTGCAGAAACACCTTCGGGACTCCTGCATTTCCCAGTGAACTACAGGCTGTCGTATTTCTAAACACTCCCCGTGCGTATTTAACACGGCTGCTGTTACCTGAGGTTCAATCTGTGTGGGAACGGCCGGGTTTAACCTGGGATTCCTCGGCACTTCGTGCTCTTCATGCATCGATTTGCCTTACTGCCTTGATTTCCAAATCAAAGAGAACACAATCTAATTCCAAACTGAAATACATGGGAAATTGCTAGGTGCAGCTTCCTTGGCAAAACATAGCACAAAGTAGCTAGTCTGATCCCCTGAAATAGAACCGCTCAGAGAAAAATAAATTAACTCTCAATGTTTTGAACTCAAGTCTCATTTTGCCTGCCTTCTGCTTCCCATTTCCTTTGTAATGGTTGTTCTTAGACTGCTTCACCCCACAGTTTCTTTTCTGTACCTTTTCTTTGTCTCTGTATCATTGTCATGTGCCACCACCATAAACAAAGTAGGACTAGGATGGTGTTGGTATTGCACCACCACCGCGGTGGTCGAGGGGTGCTGTCCCCCATCCTTCAGAAGCTGGGTCTGCCTGGCTCTGCCTGATGTCCCCTGGATGTTCCTGGGCCGCCTAGCCATGTTGTTCAGCAGGGCCAGCAGGAATGTGTTTTATTGATCACCGGATTCAAAATCCATCATCCTCCTGCAAGGAAGACTTGGAAGCAGACAATTTCCTGAGAAATCAAATTACTGATCACCTGTAAACCAAGTGGCTCAGTCAGCACGTTGACTTGTTTCCGCCTTGAGTCTGAGTTGAGCAATTGTGTTTTTATCATCTCCGCATCATCTTAGAGAGTCTGGCTGTCTCCACTTCTCCTGCAGTGAGAAAGTGCAGGGCGGAGAGGATCAGGCATGGACAGGACATCACTGGAATCTATTCTGGAGAAAGTTTTCTCCTGAATGTATAATTCATTAATAAATTTATTTATAGGGAGAATACATTTATGATTCTGAATATTCAAGAATCTATTAAGACATATATTCTTCATGAATATATTTATAAGAATAAGTTTTTAAGAGGAATACATTTATAAGAGAATATATTCATGAAGCACATTTTCTCGAAGAGTAAGAATACATTCACAGGAACACTTCCTATTTGAAATAATATTCTCCAGCCTCAGGAGGTACAGTGACAAACTGAATATTCCTTAAAATAATATGAAGCAAAATCCAAATGCGTAAACGTGGAAGGCTTGTCTCTGCTGTGTGTTTAAGGAACACTTTCAGATCCTGCCGTCGACAAGGCCAGGACTCAGGATGGAGACTCTATACACAAAGATGACTCGTCCCAGAAATCCCAGGCGTGTTTGAAAGTCAGCACTCAGCAAGTGAAAGAGGTCATGACTTGGGGTCTTGTGTGATTAACAGTGAATCTCCTGTAATACATGAATTATGTGAGGTCAGGATGTCTAATCACAGAAGGAGAAAGGAGGTGTTCAGAGATTAAAGGTAGACTTTTTTCCCATAATGTCCTAGGGCTGTTGGAAGTGAGACAGAAATATTTTTGCAAAAGTTATCTGAAATTGCAGACATTCAAAGACTACAATCCCCGAAGTCCCAAGCTCTCTCAGGATTCTTGCTAAAGATCTAACTTCCAGCCTCAAATTGTGTAGTCATGATGCGTTGTGCAAACAGCCCTGCGGGGCAGCTCTTTCTGAGAACCCAGAAGTCTGGATTTCTTGAAGCCTGGTTGGCAAATTTTTGCTTTCTCCCTGACTCAACTCAAATTTCAGGTGGGATTCAAACTCCAGGTAGAAGGCTGAGGCCAGTGCCTTTTGTGCCATTTGAATGATTTCTGGATGTGGCTTGACCCAGGTTGTGTGTGTGTGTGTGTGTGTGTGTGTGTGTGCACATTTGGGCCTCTGTGTGCGCTGTGATGGGGTCCTCCTGGCAGAGTGAAGAGTTTTGATTCTTAATGCTCAGCACCCTTCCGGAGAGCAGCAGGAGGGAGAGGGAAACTGGCTGGACTAGCAGCCAGATAAGCACAGAGCTGACCCGGACTGTTGAGAGCCCCTCAGTAGCACCCGGTGTTCACCGCGTGTGCCCCTGGCCGGGCAGTGGCCACTCTAAGGGGAGCGGGCTGCAGAGCTGGTCAGGCTCCTGCAGACTAGGGGGCCCTTATCTGTGGGTGAGGCTGCTCCACCGTCAACTAGAGGAAAGGGATTCCTGCTGCTACTGTTTCCTCACAGCTACTCAGTGTACCAGCCTCTGCGTGTGGCTGGCATTGACATTCATGCATATAGCCCCTAAGTCAAATGTTGAGACCCTGGCGCAGGTGTCATGTTTTCCTTTTACAGAAAGGCTACACCTGCCTGGGAAGCTGCCTGGCTGGGATCCTAATCTGAGTTTGGTTGCCTGTTTCACCCGGATGTGACAGATACCGCACCGTGTGCTGACCAGGGTCAGACATGATGCCCACTGCAGAGAATCAGGGATGAGTGCAGCAGACACTCTGTCCCCATCGATCTCCTGAGCTAGTGGGGAGACCAACGAGCAATGACAACAGAGGGAAAGGCGACAGCGGGCTGGCCGCTGTGGGGTCGGCATGTGGTGTCAGGAAAGGCTGCTGAGGAAGTGGGGCCAGGACACCTTGGCAGAAGGATCAGCGTGTGCAAGGCTGGGAGGCACCAGGGCGGGCTGAGTTCGGCGAAGATTCCAAGTGGAAGGACACAGGGAGAAGAGAGAGTACGGGCACACGAGGCGCGGGGCCAGCGCTCCAGGGTTGGCTGTACCGGAAGCCACACCACTGGGACGGGCAGAGTCAGAGGAGTTCAGAGATTCGCTTCTAGCTCGGTCCTCAGCGCCGAGGCACCTGGGCGGCAGACTGGGGGTGGCCGGCAGGTGCCCAGACACTTGGCTCCACCTCAAGCGGATTACACCTTCTTCTAAGACTAATAATCACACCCAATTTGCTTCATATCACTTTTTTCTGCTCCAGGTCCTACTGTTGAAATGATACATATTAAGCATCCAAACAACAAATCTCAGGTATTCCATGAAGCCTATAAAATTAGCAAATGTGAAGTTCTTATTAACTGGAAAAACCTTCAGTTTGGTCTATCTATCAACCCGCTCCCGGAGGGAGCATTTCCCAGAGGCCACGGCAGTGCGAAGTGCTGACTGCTGGCCACCGCGGTGGGTACCTGGCTTCTCCCACAGCTGAACAAAGTGCGCTCACTGTGGCGTGGGCGCGGGTCGCACTGACACACTCACTCAGGGAGGGAGGCGTGGATTTCAGTTCCTCTATTTATTATCATTTAAAATATATTAAAGTTTTAACAGGAGAAGTAGGAATCTTAATTGCACAGGGCAGTCCACGAAAAGCAAAATAAAACAGCAAATAAAACATAGAAACAAAATTTATATCAACCAATAATGTATTAAAATTACATTTAGAGAAGGAGCTAAAGAAGCGTGGTATATGCACACTTCTTAGAGAAAATTTCTGTTTTCTTTAGTGCCCTAAAGTCTGAGAAAGTCTCCGGACAGAATCAGCTTTCACAAACCATTAAGGTTCTCCATGAGGCAATACCTATGGGCGGGTCGGAGGGTCCTTTTTATAGGTTCCCTCTTTCTCTCTAGCCCAAAATCATTTCTTCTGTGAAGGCATCTGCAGCTGCGGGTATCAGTAAGAGTATCATGAAGTGGAGGAAATGAGAGGTGCCTGTCTTTCCTAACTGCGGGACTAGAGTATCAGATATAAGTACTAGGGTGTCAGACAGAATCACATGAACATGAATGAGATCAGATAACAAATCAGAATCTTTCAGATGAAACAGATGTTGGGCTCCCTGCCTCTAGAAGACCTCTCCTTTTCACGGTGTCTCTGTCTGTAAAGGTACTGACAGGCCCCACGTGTACCCGTTACACAGCTTCAACACACTGCAGCAGAAATGAGTCTTCCTGAAATCCCAGTGAGGATGGGTCTGGCCCACCAGCCAATGCTAGTGTCAAGAGGGGTCCCCAAGGTCCTGCTGCCTGTGGAGGGGACTCCAGCGTGGACTCATCAGCTTCTAGAAATGCCCACCTCTGTCCCGTCCCTTCTGGGAACAATCCTTTGTGTGGATTCCAGGATACCTTCCTTGGACTGCAGCCAAGAAACAGCTAACGGAATAAAAAGGAGAATTCATGCATCATGAAAACCTGTGCTTATTATTATTTTTTGAAGAGTCATACTTTCCTGAGAAAAGCATCCACAAAACCCCCAGGAAATCTTGTGCAAAGTGTCGAGCCTCCATCTCTTACAGCCTCACTGTGCTCAGAGGACAGCCATGGGCCACGCTTGGCCTGGTTCCGGAGAAAACATGCACAGCATATCGATGAAGATTGCTGTTTGGTATTTTACCACTTGAAAGCCTTACATTTGCAAATGGAAAATGGCTTCTTCAACAGCAAGGAAGAGTGTAGGTGGCTGTGTGGGCCTCTTTGGTCTGTTGGTTGCAACACCTCACAGCAGGAAGGATCCCACCGAAAAGATAACTGTGCCGCACATGCACACTAGTGCCCAAGTCTCTGAGTCCTTGGCACCCGATCATAGGTGAAATCCTCTGCCCACACAAACCACAGACACTGTAAAAAGTCCATACTAAATATGGCTCGGACTATACAGACATTAAGATCAAACTGGTGGGTGCTGGTCTTACTGCTGGAGGACACAGGAGCTGGTGCTGGCAAGAGGTGGGGAGTGCATTATCCCTTGGTCTCCTGGCCCGAGGCAGCATCATCCTCAGCGAGGTCCTGGGAGCTCCTGAACATCAGGATGGAATTGTAGATCTTCAGTGCTGGGCCCAGCTTAATTTTCATGACCTTAACAATGTCCACCTGGGTCAGAAGCAGGAAAGCTTTGCCATCGATTTGCTGCGATTAAATAAACAATTCAAGTAAAACTCCCCAGCCACCCAAAGCTGGTTCACCCAGCAGGAGCTCCTGGGTGCTGGGTGACTCTGAACCTGTCACTGCTCCCTGGGGAGCTGACAGCAAGAAATGAGGGGCCCTCCTTCTGCTCTGTGTCCCTACCCCATCAGCCCTCTGTTCCTTTGGGACAGAGTGAAGGCAAAGTAGAAGGATGCTCAGAAACACGCACTAACCACTCCCGGGCTGGGTTTCTGCTGGGCTTTAACTGTCTTGGCTTGAGTCTGTGTTAAGAGTAACACCACAACTCTCCAGGTACCTTTCCTAGGAGAATAATGTGCAATGTGGACACTCTAGTTTTATTTCTAATAGTGAAATTTATCCAGGCTTCCAATCACAACAGAAGTAAAGAAATTATGGTGTCGCCACAGGATGGGGTACCTCCCTGTTACCCAGTTTATATCTCACTGACACACGGAATAATGTGGGAAATTTCACTAATTGTTGAGTAATAAAATGTGCTACGATGATAAAGGTCTCAGTTTTAATTTTTAAAATGAAATCCGACTGGCTCTCTCTCTATGTATATATATAGATACATATATCTATATGTATCTATATACACACACACATATTTAAAATATTAGAAGTCTTGCTACCAAATGTTAATGGAATTTATCTTTGGCTGGTGAGATGATGATTGGTTTTTATTTTCTCCTTTTAACTTTCTTGGATTTTAAAGTTTTCTTCTATAATAAAGACCATGATAAGCAGAAATAGCCACAAAATAAATGTTTTATTTTTTGACTTGGAAACGTATTTTAAATCTGGTTCAGAATGATTTCCAGCTCAAGGGGAACAAGTTCTGGGGAGCCTAACATCCCCAATGAGTGTGATGGATGTTTGACTCATCTTGATGGAATAATTATTATGCCACGTATATGGCACATTAAACCATCATACTGTAAACTTTGAATGTTTATTTTCTCATAATTATTTTTAAATTAAAAAAAACACATTTCAGTCTGAAATGTGACAACTTTCCCAAGTCACAGATGGCAAGCAGCCACGGTTCAGCCTGCTCGTTCACAGCTGCCCCAGGACCTGGAGGCCTCTGAGCTGTACTCCAGGAGTGCTCGATGCTGTACCCCTGTGCCACATCATTTATAGACACAGTCTGGCTCAGGTGACCCTAGTCCAGGAACCACAGAGACAGGAATGGAAAGGTTTTCCCTGGCAGCCCCCTTCTGTAAACCTGGTGCCATGGTCCTAACCCTCTTCAAGTGTAGCAGTAGGAACCTGCTGTCTGGTCACGGTGACTGTAATGTCAGAAAAAGGGGGACTTGAGAGGCTCAAGACCCAAAACTCAGTGAGTATTTTGTTCAACTATGCATGCTCAGCAGACTGTATGCTTTTGAGAGTCTCTAGCAGGGTAGTTTTCTGCAAGGTCCAGAGCAAGACTGGGGCTCTCAGATCAGACAGAGGTGGGCTGGAGTCCGAGTCTGTCCTTCTCCTGCCAGCTCAGCCTTCCTGAGCCTGCCCTTCTCTGTGGTAAACTGTCACTGCTGTGTTTGGGGACCAAAGAACCACGATTATAAGAAGCTCAGCACCTTTCCCACCATTTGGAAGGGCCACAGTTAACAGCGGCTGTCGGTAGCATTTGCATTATTAATCCGCCAGTTCCTTTCTGTGGCCCAGTGACTATGAATACTTATTGCAGGGAAAACGCAAACCCAAAGACGTTCAGAACATTCCCAAGCATGAGAAGGCAGGAGGTGGAACCTTCACCAGAGGACTCTGTGGCTTCTCTACGTCCCTCCAAAGCAGGTGCAGGCAGCTGCAGGCGGGGTCCCAGGCTCGCTCTGGACCACGGGAGTCCCCTCTGCCCCCAGAGCAGAGGCTTTGTGACTCTGGTAGGTATTAATCAACTACTGCGTTCAGCTGCACTTCCCCCAAGCAGTACAGCATTGTACAGCTACCCTGTGTGTCTCTCCACCCCACACCGCAGGGCTCGTTTCCTGGGGGCTCCTCTTTCTCCGCCCTTCTTCCCCAATGTTCTTGTTTATATTTAACTAAATGGAAATGGAGCACTTCTGGGCCTAGGAATGTAGAAATGTGTCTAATTTTTACATTGCTTACCTCTTTCCTGACGCTCTTGGCATGCTCCTCGCAGCCTAGAAGAGACTGTACAAACTCGGCCACCTACAGCGCAAGATGAAAAGCCTAATTTAAAACAGGCACCTGAAATAACTTGGGGGTTGTAGTAACTCAACATGTGAGTAAAACATACTTTGAGTCCCTCCAACACTTGGGGTTTAAATAGCAACTATCGAGGCACATTAGCATTCGTCAGCTCAGCAATCAGCCCAACTCCCGGCATCTTCCTGTCTTCTCGTCACCAGGCTGATGCACGCAGGGTTATGGTGACGTGGCCTAATGACAGCCTCCATCTGCGTGCAGCTGGCTCTCATGTCTTCCCGGCCATCTGCTGGGTTGGGGCAGGTGGGGGCCGTGGCTACAGGAAGCAGGTGTCACCAGGACCTCCAGGAGGTGAGGACCTGCTGTGGGCAGACTGATGGCCAGATCGCTTGAGGTGTGGGGCAGACCACGAGAGCTCCATAAATCTGTGCCGGATTGGAGTCCCACATAGATGACAATGAAACTGAAGCTCAACAGGCCGGACAGCTTCCCCAAGCTCATGCTCAGCCAGGAAGCAGCAGAGATGGTTCCCAGAGTCACACTTCCCATATCCAAAACCTGAGTCCTGGAGTTTCCATCTCCTCAGCTCCACTCTGCCTTCTCCTCCCCGCTCCTGCCCTCCCCTGTGCCCCAGATCCCTCTTGGAGAGAGCGCTCTAGGTCCTCCCCGGCTGTGCAGGAAGTCATTGGGCCTTCCCAGCACACACCTGTGGGAAGCAGCAGGAACAGCTGGATCAAGTGAGTGTGGACTCTGGACAAACAGCAACGCCGGGGTTCTGGCCACCTCTGCCAGGCCTGGCCCTGTGGCCGCATGTGGCTCCGTGGTAGACTGAGTCCTGGGAGTGAGACCTGTAGGAGGGCTGGCTTCTGGTCTGCTTCTCCTTCTTACTCTCTGACTCCCATGTCGAATGCAGGGTGGGCACATGGCTGTCCCCTTTACCTAGCTCACGGCACAGTCTGGAGAGGGCCACAAGGCCCAGAGCCTTTGACCAGCATGTCCTGCCACCAAGAGCCCTGGGAACACTCGCATGGTTAGCATGGAAGACGGCTTAGCAGGGAAGGCCTGGTGCAATGGCAGCACCCAGGTAGAAGGAGGTGGGTGGTCAGTTTGCTGAGTTCACGTGCTTGTCCTTTCCTAGGCCGCACAGAGCTCATGTTTATGGTGTATACAGGGAGCTTGACAAAGCCGGGAAGGTCACTGTTCCACCTGCAGAGACTGCAGCTGGGGCAGCTCGATGGCCACTGAGGGGGCGGCTAAGGGTCTCGGGCAGCTCGCTGGGAGGCGGCGTTCTGTCCCTCCCTGGCTGCTCAGTCCCACCCTGACCATCCGAGGCCCCGTGCTGGCCGCACCCGAGGGGCTGGGCCCGCACCAGCAGGGACTGGTAGCCGGAGGCCATCCTGCTTCTCGCTGAAATCACACAGGCCCAAAGCATGACTCTCCCTGAAGCACCAGCAAGGCTGTGAGCTTTGGAACAGCCACCTGCCTCTTGAGTGGGAACTCAGGAATATGCTATAAGGAGGGACCCTGAGATGGTCCCTGCTGCCTGCACAGTATTTCCAAGGAGGACAATTCCAGTGGGCAGGTAGGGAAGACCTCGTGGGGGGAAGGATCCCAGGTACCGGTCCAGAAAAGGGTGGAGCAGCAGGGACCAGGGTAGGCAGCCCGAGAGCAGGGGGAGCAGGGAAAGGGTGGTGGCGTGGCCTCAGCTGTGTCTGCATTGCCCCAGCAGGCCTGCGAGCTGGAGCTTCTGGACCCGCTGAGGACCAGGCGCAGGCCATGGGCATCACGGCGGGTGCAGCCTGACTGGGTCCGAGCACTGGGTGATTATGTTCGCAGCTCCCCAGCTGATGCCAGTGTGCACTGAGGCACATGGACGGTGCAGGGAGGGCAGACCGGCGACCCAGTAACATCAGAAGCGCTGGGGCTGGGCCTTCCAGGGGCAAGGTGAGGGCCAGGTGGCATCAGCTGCTGTGCAGGGTCAGCAGGAGGTCTGGATGCTTCTGGAGGTGCAGAACTGAGAGCTAGGGCAGGAGACGTGGCAAGGATAAAGCACCCAGGACCAGGGACAGTTGGGAACAGGCCAAAGGGAACCCCGCTGAATCTGGGCACAGGCCCTGGTCTGGGGCAGGGCTTCTCAGCCTCAGCGCCGCCACCTTCTCAGGCCAGGTGACTGCAGTGTGCTGTTCTGGGCACTGCATCCCAGGCTGTGACAACCAAAGATGTGTTCAGGCACTGACAGATGCCAAACCACCGCAGATCTTCTTCCCGGATGATGCCCAAGAGAAATAGAAAGGGCTGGGAATGAGATAGAGACTTGCATTTTGTTTTGTCTCAGCGAGGGGCTATGCTGGGGGAGCCCCACCAGCCTCAGGGACAGCAGCCGCCCCCAGGTGGGGGTGGTCAGAAACAGAGAGGGACTCTCGCACCTGCTCGGAGACTCCAGTTCCGCTCAGCTAGGCAGAAGGGCCGCTGGGGGCTTCTCCGTTTGCATATGCTAAACTGTCCTTTCCTGGGCAAATAGCTGAGCAAGGACTCCATCCCCTAGCAGCACTGTGAGCCCAGAAACCACTGCCTGCATCAGAGGTAAACTGCTTTTAATGGGAATGAATAATGTGTTCAACCCAGGCGTCAAGAGAACAGAGTGGGCACTACTGCCTAGCCTGTGGCCTTTGCTAGCGTCGGCGCCACCTCCCTTGGGGATGTCATGTCTCCTTGGCTGCATCACTGATCTCTGAGTCTCTGCCCACTCGTTGGGAGAGATTTCCATGTTTTCCCAAAGTAAAGAGCAAGGTTCCGTGAAATCGATCAAGGCCTAACTTCTCTGGCCAAGACCTTAAGAATGTCTGAAGGCCTAGCTTCGGTGTGTCAGTGGGTATTTGTCTCCCTGAATACATTATATTTTGAGTTTCAGTGATAGCTTGCATTACTGCAGAGCACCCATGGAAAGCAGGGAGCTTTGTATAATATAGAATAAGAGAATAATTTCCTGCTCATTCTTCCTATAAAAGAGATTTTTTCGCCTTCAGGTTTGTGGTAAACATGCGTAGATGTTCACTCAGGAGTGAATTCCATGAGGGGAGAAGCCTGTCCATTTGTTCATTAAAGAAATAGCAGCCATGGGGTGTGTTGGCTTTCTCTAGTCCATCTACCTTGCTGCAGCCCGAGAGACAGACTGGGCTACACTCTTGGCTATGGAGGCACCCCACAGATACAGGCTGTTGTGTGGGGTGTCCCCTGGGCCACAGCTGTGGGAGGACCCTGTGGTGTGGGGCCGTGGCATGGAGCTGTCATGCGGCCTGTCCCATTGACCGTGGCTGTGGGAGCGCAGTGGTGTGGGGTGATATATGCCCATTTTCCACGTTCCCTGGAACAGTGTCCACAGCCAAATCCCTGCTTTTGTTTTGCAAGGACACTGAGTAAGTTAATTCGGGTATGAGACAGCACTTTGGGAGGACTAAGAAGGATGACACCGCCTGGCCTCAGACAAGCCTTCACTTTGCCCAGCTCATGCCCGCCCCACGACCTACTTTTTGCCTGCTCCCCGGCTCAGCAGGGCCGTACTTTGGCCCGGCTGCTGCCCCTCAATCTTCCCGAACGGCTCTGTTCCTCTCTTGCTGAGCCTGGAGATGTGCGCTGATTGTACCAGTTAAACGTCCACTGGGGACCGTGCTGCCAGCCCGAGTCTCATTTTTTAACAGCAGAGTTTATTTGCCCTTTTTGTAAAAGCCTAACTGTAGAAGGATGCTATGCTTAGCTAGCAGTACCCTGGATTTTTCAAAACACTTCTCCTGTGTAAGGACTGCTTTTAAAGTGACTGCCATCTTTTCCAGCTAATGAACATTCAGAGAGTACTTGGTTGGGGCAATTTACATGGGGCGCTTTAAGAAGCATTTCAGAACAGAAGAGATGGAAGTACACACAGGCATGACAGCCATAACCGAGTCACACTTGTGTGCTGAATGCACACACATTGCAGCCAGCCCGTGTGTGCTTGCACAAGACACCTGGCAGCCATGGACTACCTGAAATTCACCTGCCCATTCATTTGTCCATCCTTCCAGTCATCCACTTGTCCATCCATCCATCCATCCATCCATCCATGCACCCATCTACCCATCCATCCATCCATTCATAAATGCACCCATTCACTTAAACCCTTGACGAACACATTCTCTTTGCTACAAAGATGTAAAAAGACATAAGAAGATAAAAATATTTTGTCCCCTACTCTCCAAAGCTCATACTCTCACACGAGGTATTTCCCTGGCCCCCAGGAAGAAACACCCTTACACTAGTGATAACTTGTGCATGCTCGAACCCCCACTCTAACACAAGTTCCACCAGACAATAACCTTTATGACACCTCATCTGCTGTCTTCTACACTTGCCTTTCATTTCCAGCCACTAAATTGACTTTGCTTCCTCCCGTGCTTTGAAAAACACTGCTATGGAGAGACAGCACATTCACAAAGCCACAGAAGCAGCTCCCAGCTTGGGGACTCTCAAAGAGACAGTGTGCTGGCTTTGCTTTGCAGGTAGCAGGGTGCAGAGCAGAGGTCTCTCTCTGTTCTCTCTCTCCGCCTTCTGCTGAGGACACCCGCTGCGAGATCCTGCTGAGTGGCACTGAACATAGGGTGCCAAGTCCATTTTGCACAGCCGTCCCCGGCTTCCCCAATCTGCCCAGGGCTAGCACAGCCCAGAGGCCCCCGCCGACCTGCTCAGAGCAGAGCTGCCTTTCCACCTGGCCTTCCCAATGGCCTGGCCGCCCTCCTTGTGGTGCCCAGAGCAGCCCACTTCACCCTCTGCTCTTGCTGGTACCTGCTGAAGCCCCTGGTGGAGCCACCCTTTGGAGTGATGCCTTATCTCCAAAGACACACACAGAACGCAACACAAAGCCTGCATTTCCAGTCTATTGAAAAATAAGGAGAGAAAGAAGAGTTTAAGGGAGGGGAGGGTGGTAAAAACTCCACATCATCAAAAAAACGAAATATTCATATCAGCTCCCCGCCCAAATAAAAGCTCACTCACTCTCAAGGACTGGTGCCGGCGCTAGGACAGACCTGCGCGCACAGAGCTGTGGGCCTTGTCCTCCAGCACACGGAATGGGGGAGAGGGAAACAGAGCTACAGCTACACTGTGGGGCACCAACCAAGCCGTCTGGGGCGTCCCGGACGCAGTCATGGTTACAAGACCCAGCAAGCGCTGTCTGAGGGGAGGCACCAGTGCACCTTTGGCTCTCCTCTCTTCTCCTGTCCTGAAAAAATTCTGTACTTCTTGCACCACAGCACCCCTAGAAGTGGACGGGACACTTGCCCTCCCCGTTGGCAGGTACATGGATGACGCAGGACTCTTCCCACACCGGATGTCCCCGACCTGAGCCTGTGTCTTCCTGTGATGTGGACACCCTGCTTCGGCTTCTCCTCCAGTGCCCCTCACAGCCCACTCCCCCTGCCCTTTCCTTGGTCTTTGGGCTCTGGAAACTGTGTCACCCGCCCCTGGCTGTACCCTTTCATGGCAGCTCCTTGGGTTCCATCCCCTGGAGCACTCTCCAGGCACTGGTGTGACACACGGGGACCAGTAACATGTACACGGGGACCAGTAACATGTAGGAGTCCCACGATGTCCCGGCCACCAGACTGGGTCCTCTCTCCAACCATCACCTGTGACAGCACCTTTATTGTCTGTTTTCCAGGAGTTTCTCGTGCTTCTGGCTCTGGGATGTTCCCATCCTACTCAAGTACTAAACTGCCTAGCACAGAAATGGAATTGCACCTGGCTTGCTTCACTTTCTCATCTTCTGAGTCTCAGCTCCTTCCCGGGGTGGCTGCTTTTGACTTTAAAGCCCAGTTCCTGCATGGCAGCAGCAGTCCAGGCCCTGATCATCCCATGCCAGGGTGCTGACCACTCCCTGGCCTGCTCCCTCTTCCTATAGATCTCTGTTGCCGTCTCTTCTCTCTGAAATGCCATCTTCACAAAGTGGTTTCTGCCCAGAACCTAGTGATTTCTGCTCCACCTGCCCACTGAGCCTCCTGTCTGGCCCAGATGAGTCTCCTGGGCATGGCCCTGACTGTGCGGCCTCACTAAGTCACTTAATATCTGGGTGCCTCAATGCTCCCACCTGTCAGAAGGGTCAAGAGTGTCTGCCTAGTCTCCCCTGTACAGCTTTAGGATCACACGCAGGCCCATGAGACAGCGGCTGGCAGGAGAGCAAGCCCCGGTCCCCTTCTCAAGTGGCTGGCTTTGAAGTCAGGAGGGGTGGTGGGCATCCTGAGAACAATGCCAGTCTGCTCTGCTCCTGCTGCAGGATGTGCTAAGGAATTGCAGGCCACGATGTGATGCACAGCAGGGAGGGAACAGGCGGCTCCTTGCCTCCCATCTCTCGCAAGGAAGTAAGGTGATGCGGTGAGGACGCAAGGAACATTTCCTGACCAACTCAATCCGTTTCCTGATCCAGCTTGAATCTTGTCCTCAGAGTCGCTTCATCAAACAAATAGGTTACCTACGGCCTGAGTGGTCAACAATAGCTTTATCACAAAGAATTTCTGTCAAACAGTATACCCCTTAAAATTAAATTGCTTTGGACAGGAAGCATTTGTATAGCATCGCGGTAAACAATGGCTCCTAACATCCTCAGTAAGGGCCAACACTACAAGGCAAGCTCACAGCGGAGTCTGATCACAGCATCCTACTTGACAATTGTGACCATTCGTGCACCAGAGACCCGCAGATCCCCTGGCCGGAAGGTCCTGGGGGCGATGCCGAACCCCAGAGGACACGTGGGCGTGTGAGCCTGTGCTTCACACACACCTGTGCCTGCCTCACAGAGTTGGGTACAGAATGCATGGGGCGGGTGGCAGTGGGGCGCAGGGTGGCGCTGGCCTGAGGCTGGGGAGAGAAGGCTCACAACCAAACAGCCAGGCAACAGGCTTCCCCCGGCTTCCTCCTAATCATGCCTGGTTGCTTGCTCCAGTCTGGACTTTGGACCTTGTATAGAGAAATCCAGCAGCAGGCAGGTCCCACCCAGGCCCCACCTATGCTCCGCTCACCTCGTCCACTGTCCATCGGGCCACCTGGCTGGCCTCGACGTCAGCCACGCCTGGAAGCAGCCTGCGGTGCTGCTCCCTGCTGAGGGGAAGGTCCCGGAGAGGGTGGGCAGCCATGGAGGTCATGAACACTGACTGGTGGAGTGCCCACTGCGTCCACTCAGCTGAGTGGTCTGAAAAGAGAACGGCGGGAATGAGGGCAGCCCCGGCCATGGCCTGCCGGTAAGACACAGACGCAACCAGCACCCTTGTGCCCAGCTCTCAGGCCACTGCAGGACGAGTCCCCGGGCTGGGCCTGTCCTGTGGGTCAGCTGCAGAACCGTGGTCATGAGGAGCAGCTGCTAAGAAGGCTCAGGAGACTGGGGCTGCTCTGGCCAAGTTCAAACAGCTCTGGGAGGTGCTGTTTGGCTGCCGAAGAAGGGCTAGTGTGTCACTGTCCCTGGGTCCTCTCTCCATGAATCAGGAGGCAGAGGAACCAAAGACCATGCAGAATGTGAATCCCGAGCAGCCTGGCATTTCCAGCCGTCTGGGATGTGTGTAAACAAATAACATCCTTCCCGAGAGCCACGGATCCATCTCTGAAGACAGAACGAGCCCAGGCCCGCATCTGGCTTCCCCAATCCCTTGGCCATACTGAGTGCAATTCAACACAGGGCCCCACGAGAGCCTGGGTGACAACAGCGGTTGTCAATCTGCAGCCACGAGCAATGACCTCACTTGGGGCGAGACTGTGTGCTGTGGGGAGGGCTGAGGCAGCCTCAGTGAGGTTTGACTCCCCTGGCACCACGGTTCCAAGCCCAGAGGACAAAGGCTGCCTGCCCGCCCAAGACTGGCTACTGTCCCCAAGGCATGAGACCCTCAGCACCTTTCTCCTACTCTTCTCTCTTCTGGACTTTGCTCTTGTCATAGCCTAACAGTGAAGGTGGAAGCACAGATCTCAGTTCCCTATTTTGCTTTGAATCTACAGATGGAGAAGAAGCAGAAACACTACAGAGATTTCAGAGGAAACTAATGTTTTTCTATCTTTTGAGAGACTTTCAATCCACATTAGCAAAATGAAACTACTGGTATCTAAAGAAACTCTGAAAAGGAAGGCCTATCACTAAAGGAAATGCTCTAAGCGTCTAAAAGTCCACCTTTCCTAGTAACGCAAATGGCAGATTAAATGAGCAGGAGCTACCTGGAAAATACGCAGTCTATTATGACAGTTTGTGTTTTGCTAACAGAGTCTGAAAAGTTATTATGCAAATATTTCCACCTGAAATGAATTGGTTTCTAGTAGGTGAGGCTGATCTGCACTGTGCATGGTCAGGCACATACGTGTTAGGAATCAGAAAGGCTTGAAGCTGGGAACAAGCTGTCCATCAGGGCTGTTCTGGGTACAGAGCTGCTCTCCTACATGGGAGTAGACGTCTTCATAGTTAACCTTGCTTGCTGTCTACCCAGATAAAGAGACGGCGAAATTGCCGGCTTCCAAATTCTCATGCTCCAGTTGCAAGGGGCAGAAAATTCCCTTCTAACTACTGATCGTCCAATGCTGACCTTTTTAGTATGTAAATAGGTTATCTCTGCTCGTGGAGTTCAGCCAACGGTGTATACGGAAGCAGGTTCTGAAAGAAACTTCACATCTTCTTTGGAAAGCCAGCATGTTGACAAATGTGAATGTTCTTTAATGAAGTTGTCTGGTGAGACAGGGACCATGCACAAAACAAGGATATGAACTCTGAGCTGGGAGTGCCTGGGATCCAGGCCGTAGTCACAGAAATGCAGAAGCTTCGGAGGGATTTTCCAGGAAGCCAAGAGTTAAAGCCATGTCCTCTTAAGGATTAAGACCCGAGCCAAGGATGGGTTTTATTCTGGAGAAGAATTACCACAGCATGTGGTTGGTTGGTTTTGCTGAAAAAAACATGGACTTAAACAAACAAACATACATGTATCTCAAACCCATGCCTTGGGTAAATTAATCATGCATAGTTTCCAAAATACATATTACTATGAAAAGACACTGTTAATGAATCTAAATTCCAAAAGTGAAAAGATACCATGTGACAGTGATCAGATATCTGAAGGCATTAAAATATGTAAAAGAATCTGTTTGCATCCAAGTAAGAATCTTTGATAGCTTCATTTTGGAAAGGAATTGTGTGCTGAGGTCAATACAGCAGCAGCCAAACAGCACCCAGATCTCCCAGCCCATCGCCGGTCATTGTCAGGCTGGTTCTGGGCTCCGGGAGGTGGCAGACGGAGGCTCCTGTTAGTTCCAGCAGCAAGACAGCTATCAGTGACGATCAGAGGAAGGGAGCTTTGTGCTGTACACATGGAGTGAGTTGATGTCACCTATGGCTTTTGAATGTGGGCAACCATGTATTACATCAGAGTAGCTGATGGCAAGTGGAATTTGGATTACTTAAAGGTCGACCCAAACCTGACGTGGGAGCCCACGGGAACTGGGGGACTAAGCCTCACGCACCGCAGGGCATCCTGCCAGGCGCAGCGGGAGAGGCACAGTCATCCTTGAGCGGCAGAGACGCCCCTGAGGTTGGGCGTTGTCACGGGGTATAAGGCTTTGTCTGTTGTTCAGCAGCCTCAAGTTGAAGTTCACGCTTGCCAGAATCAGCTACGTGCTGCGCATGGATCACTGCTATCAGTTTGGCCGCATCAATACTGCATCATGAGATGGGATGCTTAAAAGCTGAGGTTTTTACTGCAGTAGTTACTCCTGATCCACAGTTTTGCTTTCTGTGATTTCATCGACCTTTGTTTAACTGTAGTGCACACATCCAACCAGGTATGGTGGCACACACCTGTAATCCTGGCACTTCAAGAAGCTGAGGCAGGAGGATCATACACTGAAGTCCCACCTGGGAAGTTTAGTAAGACCATGTGTCAAAAAATAAAAAGTAAGTAAAAGGGACTGGGAGGTAGCTCACTAGCAGAGTGCCCCTCAGTCACAAAATAAACAGTACCTAATTTTTAAGTTGTGCTGTTCTAAGTAGCACAGTGATGGCTTGTGCCATTCTGCCAGGGACGTGTAGAGCCGTTGTCTGGTGTGTCTAGTCCATACACGCAGCCCACCCAGTAGTCACTCACTAGCTGTCTCAGCTATCAGACCAGCCCTTGTGCCGTCATGGTGCGTGTCCAAGTTACCCTTATTTACTTAATAAAGCCTCAAGATGCAAAAGAGGTGCCTGGGGACAAGACATGGAAGGAGAGATTAACCCCTGGGTACTGCTCAGCCATGCCGCCAGGCAGAAAGGAAAAGGCACAGAGCACGGTGGCTTCTGTCCCACATGTGGATCCGGGCAAGAAGCATCATGGCTACAGCTGTCAAAATGGCAGCTACTGCTCTAAACTCTGTGTGAAACTCCTTGAGGCCAGGATTAATATTTTTATTTTGTTTTTTGAGAGAGTCTTGCTATGTAGTTCAGGCCGGCTTTGCACTTTATGTGTAGCCCAAGCTGGCGTCTCACTTATGGCAATCCTCCTGCCTCAGCCTCCCCAGTGCTGAGATTACAGGCATGTGCTAGCGCGCCCAGCCGGGATTGATGTTTTATAAAGGGAAGTCACACAGTTCTAAATTAATAAAAGACTAACTTTCCAAATAGCAACAAAAGAGGGACTGCATTTCGTGCAGTTTCATGGTGACTGTTTTGCCTTCTTGGTGCCCTTTACCAAGTAGGTCTACTCCTGCCACAGCTGGGCCTTCAGGCCTTGCTGAGAGAATGCTTGGATGAGCTTTCTTTGAGGGCACCATGAGATGGGAGAGAAGAGCTTGGTCAATACCTGATTCCAATACTCCAAGTCATAGTGGAATAACTTTGAGCAAGATACTTTCTGGCTCTTAAGCATTAAGTGGCGTAGCAGCGTGCATGCTTCATGGAGCTTCTGTGATCAGAACAGCTCCAGGCACATCATGAGTGCTCAATGCGTCAGATCTCCCATCACTGCTCTATTGTGGTTATTAAGGATGTAACAATAGTGGAAGGTGGGGGCATAAAATTTCCAAAGCCAAAACGGCCAGACGTTCCCAAATCCGATGAGAGGTGAAATACAGACTGAGATTCAGGATCTTGAGCCATTTTAGATTCCATGCCCAAGTGGCCCTGAAATGGCCCTGCAGTGGTCACCGAGGTCCCAGTGGATGGAAATCAGAGCTGTGCCCCGAGGCTGCTGCCAGCAGGGTGGGACGCTTCTCCTCCAGCCATCTGCCAGGGGCCGTGTGTGGCAGCCTCGGGTGCTGCTGAAGCGCAGTGGGCCTGCCCGTCGGGGAGACTATGTGACTCTCAGCAGACTTTTAAAATTGGAGTGATTTGCATCATTTTAAATTCTGTGCATAAAATTAGACTTTTGAAAATATTCACTTCAAATTTGCATACATTTTTATAAGAAGCGAATACACTGATTTTAACTTTTTCCCAAGCCCGGCCAAGCCCACGCCGTAACATACTCACAAGGCAGCTGTTAAGAGCTAGAGAACAGAAGCAGGTGACGGAGGTATGCACAGTCACGTGCTGTGTTGTGCTGTTTCGGTCAACAGGGGTGGAGGATGGGAGGATCGTCCCCGGAGGTCATCAGAAACACCACTCTGCGACGGTTATCTGCAGTGCTCTGGGACGCAGCATGGTGCAGAGCATGGCCTTGGAGCACCAGGCGGCTGGCTAGCCTGGGTGTGTAGCAGACTCTGTCACCTGGGCCTTGTGAGGACATCTATGGATCTGCACAATGACAGAGCCACCCGACCTGTCACTGAGCCATGCACAGCTGTCCTGTCCTCAGAAACCATTCTCACCGACCTGGAAGGATCAGCTCAGCCCGTGGGGTCACCTGAGGTGATCAGGATTGCGGATGGGAAAGGGACGCTTTACCATGAAGAGGGCGGGAGGCCACGCATGGCTCCACCACGGGGTCTGGCACCCTGCCTGTCTCTGACCAGGGCTACTGGCTGCTTCCCAACACACAGACCCCCTGTGGCAGCGACTCCTCCCAGCTCCCCAGTAGCCAGCCAGGGAAAGCAACCGGCAAAAGCAACCCTCCCACCACAGGCTCAGCGTTCTGTCAGGAGGTCCTCACACCACAATGCAGAAGGCATGTATGGCCTCTACCGCCAGTGTGTGTGAGGGGCAATAACGAAAGCTGCCCCACGCTCAGGACCCCATTCCCCGCCAGAAAACAAGAGTAGGAAGCACACGGTTGCCTCGGTGATTGTCATCTGCGGATGACTGTTTGCGTGGAAGGATTTTTGGCTACAATTTTTCTGGCCCTGTGTATTTTTTTTGGGGGGGGTGTGTTATGACCTTAAAAAGTATAGTGCTGTGTTTAATGATTTCACCGAGCACTCCCCAGTTTCCCAGCCCATGGTCCAGCTCCGTGTGCACCACAGGACGCAGAGGCCCTGGCCCAGAGCATGGGAAGACTCGACCACTCCCCTCCTGTCTCCTCGGGCCCCTCCAGAAGCAGGGCCCCCTCTCCAGGGACACTGAGGCCACAGACGACACGGGGAGGAGACAAGCCTTGCTAACAGTCAGAGGCCCCAGCCAGACTCCTGGTGCTCCCGGCCCAGCCCCCATGGGTGGTGCGGGACTCGAGGGCTGTGACTTGCTTACAGAATCATCTGCTTTTCAGTGCCACAGATTTTTTAAAACCATATTTCGAGTCTAAAGGATTTTAATTCATCTGAAAATACCATGAAAGTAGGTCCCTGATTTTGTCTCTGCCCCCTCACTGGTCCTCCCTACTTCTGCTCTACCTCCACAACAGAAAAAAAATCTTTTACGGAAATATTCTTCAAAAATATGGCTGTTTCTTCACAAAAGCCTCAAACAACAAAACGGAAGCAAGTGAGTCATAAGTGTTATTTTTCATCCCACAGAAAATGCAGACCCACTCCAAGAGGGACCTCTTCAGTGAAAGGGGGAGCAACTCCACTGTATTCTTTGCTCCAAAAAAGAGGAAATAAAAAGTAAAATTGCGACCGGCCCTGAAGTCCAGTGAGTGATTTTGCGCTCACTGTGGCCTGCGATGTTGCCAGCTGACTCCAGGAGCCCCGTGGCGTGACTGAGGAGTCCTCTGTCCCAGGGACCGAGCTCCTGTGGCAGCTTCTGCTGGAGAAGCTCGAAATGTCCAGAAGCCGCTTCTGCTTGGGGATGGTGCTGTCCTCCCCCCGTCACTCGTGTCCACGGCCTGCAAGACCCACGTGTTTGGAGCTGTCCCTTCGGTGCTACATCCCCTCTGGAGCTGGGTGTTTTGGAGCCCCCTCCATCGCTCCTTTCTCCTATCTCTGTTCCTGTTTTGCCATCTTTGTTCCCAAAAACTAAGAGAAGATCAGTCCTAGGAAGTGGGTGCTGATGCTTCCCTGGCACAGAGGTGAAGCTTGGTGTCTGCTGAGTGGATGACTGACTGACCGACTGACTGAATTCATGCACAGGAAACTAGGAACTTTTCAAATTCACTACAAAAAAAAAGTATCTTTCAAAACTAAATTAGGAACCATTTTCTCTGTGTGTCACTGCACATCCCTTGGCTCTGCAGGAGTCTGTGGCAATCTGGCTCCACTCTCTCCTTCCTGGGGCTTGGTACTGGCAGGAGAGAAGTTAGGGAGCCAGAGCTTCGGCGGCTTCCAGTTCCGTTGCCATCTTCCCAGCGTCCCTACCACTCAGCCCACTGGCTCAGCTCCTCTGGGCTCATCCCATCGTGCTCTCTCATGGAGGGTCCCTTCCTCAGGCCTGCTGCCTCCCCTGGATGGCGGCCTCTCCTCACAGCAGGCCCAGGCTCCGCTGTGCCATCTTTTCCCACAGGAAGTCCATCTGTGAGTGGCCTTTCTTCAGTTTACTCAGAAGTAAGAACTGCATCCAGGCCCTGGCCAGGACCCAAGGTCTTCTATTTCCCTCTGGCTGGCTGTCACTTTTCTTCAGTTCACCAGAAGCCATCTTCCCCTACCTTTCAGAGGAAGCCACCATGTCTGGCAAGGAGGCACGACATAGTCTTACTGGCCTCCCTTGCCTGGCTGCCTCCACAAGGCTCCTTCTAAGAGACTTACTGACGAACACAACTGTCCCTGAGTGACCCAGTCACCCAGTCAGCAGTCTACTTCCTGTAGCAGGAAGCTGAGGCCAAGGCTGTGGAGGGACCTGGCCACAGGGCAGAGTCTCAGTTCCTCCTTTGGTCCTACTTCAACAAACACCCGATCCCAAGAGATGGTCCTTAGATTCCTAGATCTAGAGGCCAGGAGCTTGGGCCTTATCCTTCTCTGTGCCCTGCTGGGCAGTCGGGTGGTGACTCACACACCTGTAAATGAAGGGCAGTCGTCTCTGGTCTGTCCCTGAGCCCTGAGGTGTAGCACAGAGCTGACACATGGTGTCTCTGCATACAGGTGCTTCGTATGTGAAGAGACTATTGGGCTATCTGAGGAATTTTCCGCAATAGAGACGCATAATGCAGTGGCAAATGCTATGTGGTCTGTGCCAGCAAAAACAATGAGCTTCCATCCTGCGTCCCCTCATTTGCCAGCGCTCACTACTGAAAAGGCTGGAGGCTGTTTATCAAATGAAATCTGACTCACTCCTCAATCGGACATTTGAGGAGCAGGTAGTCCTTGGTTTCATTTTAACACAAATGCAGAAAAGTCCAAGTTTGCTTTTGATATGTTAGTCATCCAATACAAGACTCAGTGCAACATGATTTTTTTTGATGGCTAAAGGGTGACCTTTCAGTTTCATATCTGCTTCGCACAGCTTGAGACATTATTAATTAACTTCTTCGATAGAATACTACAATCCAACCACCCAGTGCGTATTTCAGATCCTCTAAAAGATCAGCCTCCTCCTCTGCAGAGCTGCCGCCGGAAGTGAATGAGTGTGGCTTCCACTTACTGGAGAAGTGGAGACACGGCTCTCGTCAGAGTGGGCATCGGCCTGCCTGGGGACCTCCTGCCTGCCCACACAGGCAGCAGGAGGAAGAGCGTGTAGTGAGGGGCTGGCATTCACCAGTCTGCGAGGCCCTCCAACCAGAAAGCTCTGTGAGCAGGGGACAGAGGACGACGCCGCAGGAGGGAGCGGCGGTTTCCCTGTGTTCGGTGCCCGGGATGAAAAGAGCACACGGGCCTGGAAGTACAGGTTATCGGAGACGCCTGGGCCAGAAGTGTTCAGGTTTGAGATTTTTTCACAATTTGGAGTATCTGCATACACAAAATGAGAGCAGTTGGGCATTGCTATGGTTTAGATCTTAGATGTCCCCCGGAGCCTCGTGCACTCACAGGCAGGGCTTCCGGGAGGTGACCGGATCGTGGGACTTACAGCTGACTTGCTGTGAGGAGGTGGGCTCACTTGGGCCGAGGCCTGGAGGGGTCTTTTTTCAGTTTCCCTCCCTGTTCCGCCGTCTCCTTCTGCTTTCCGACGCCCGCTGTGAGCTGCTCCTCTGGGCCACGCCCCTCTGCCATGCCGTCCTGAGCTGGAGCCAGCTGATCTCGGACTGAAATTGGAGCCACAGTGAACTTCTCTTTCTCTAAATTGTGGGTGTCAGCGACGGGAAAGTGACTGAGACACGGATCCACAGTTCAACAGGGAATTCACTGACGTTCTTACACACCTTACACGCGCGGCATGACGTAATTTTAGGTAGTATTTTAAATAACTTAGTGCATGTCAGAGTTTCTACTTGTGACATCATGTGGACATTCAGGAAGTTCCAGACTTTGTAGCAGTTTGGATTTGGGGTTTTGGGGTGGGGCTGTTCTCAACCTACAGGCTCTCTTAGTTCAGTGCAGGGGAGGGACGTCCACAGTGGGGGTCGCACAGGCCACGATGACAAAGCCACACAAATCTGGCCACCTGGCCCATCTCGCAGGGTGGGAACGAAGGAAGGCAGGCCGCTGGCAGCACCTGCACAGGGGGTCTTAGGTTGTCTGCTGACAACCAAGAGGACAGGCACCAATCGTGGGGAGGGGCAGAAGGCGTCCACTGGCATGGCCAGCGCTCTGACACTCCCACGGTGTCTGCACCATGACTGCTCCTCCTGTTCTCCTCCCGCTCCTTCCTTGTTTGCTGTACTGAGGATTGAACCCAGGTCCTCTGCACTGACTTACATCCCCAGCCCCAAACTCCAGATCCTCCTGCCTCGGCCTCCCAGAGTGCTGGGATTACAGGTGTGCGGCACCCCGCCCGCCCAGCTTCTGCCTCCTTTCCTCTGCCCTGTTTGGAACCAGTGCTGACTTGTTTTTTGCAGGACTCCATGGCGCACTCCTGGATCAGAGACCCTCAGGCGAAAGATGTGAGGTCCCACATGGCCACCAGGCCACCTAGGCATGTGAGGAAGCCTGGGCAGCTCAGGGCAGGCCACTGCGCTATGGCTCAGAGAATGCAAGCCCTGCTACAAGGACCACCCGGGGACGGAGCAGGTGGGCGTGCGGCGTTGATGGGCGCTCCCTGTGGGCTTGGCTGCCCCTTCCTTACTGCCCGTGAGTCCCCATCTGGAGGCAGTGTAGTCTTGAGACTCACTCCTTGGAAGACTCAGGCCCATCTTCAAGAGGAAATCATCTCCGCTGTAATACCTCGTGGCACCTGTGTTTGCAGACAGCCCCTCATAAGGACTGTCACACCTGTTTTAGGAGCAGCCTGCTCTGACGCTCCCTGGGACCGTGCTCAGAGCAGCATCTGGAGCTGCGGACCACAGCAGCAGAGGCACTCCGGCCGCCTGGTAAGAGGTTAGACACAACAGCCCCCCAGCCTGGGGTCCCGAAGCTGCTGCTCTGGGACCCAGGGCCCTGTTCACCCTACGGTCCATCCCTGGCTCAGACAGCCGAGCTGTGCCAGGGGCTCCCTGAGGCACAAGTGCCCCCCACACATCCTGAGTTCACAGGCTGGGGTGCCCCACCTGCCTGCAGACTGCTCTGCCCACACAAAAGTGGCTCTCGGCACAGACTGTCCTTCTGGCACAGGACAAGCCCGGCTGCCCCTCAGTAGCTTAAAACCAAGCGCCACCAGCAAGTGGTTAGCACACTGTCATACCTCCTTCTGCCCCATCCCATGACTTACACCTGTTCTGCCACCACCTCGTGATTTGTGCCTATCCTGTCCCTTGTCAGCGAAGAGCCTTGAGGTCTTCTGTGCTGGTTAAAGTGGACTGCATCACCTTGACCAGCTTCGGGATCCATCCGGGGAAGTGGTGGAGCACTCTGCTGGGTGTGCCTGGGTGGGTCGGAGAGGTGTGGCTTGGTGCCTCTGCTCCCTCACCCCTTCCTCTCTGGTGCCGCTCCCCTGCTCTGCTTCCCAGCCCCCATGAACTGAGCAGCTCTGCTCCACCACGCCCTTCCGCCATGATGCTTCTGCCTTAGAGTCAGCCAATCACGGACTGAATCCTCCAACACCAAAAGCCAATGTGAACCTCCCTCCTTTACACTGTGTCTGGCATTGTCTCGGCATCCAAATAGCTGACTAAAACAGCCTCCTCAGTCCTTTTAGTTATTTCATTGTCACAAACATGTATGTAAATGCTTTTCACATTTCACTGTTGGGGGAAATTCAAGGAGAAAAGAGCTGATGGGCTATTTCCTTCTTGCAGGAGTCGCTCACATATCCAAAGCTTGCCCTGTTTTGAGGAGAAGCCAGACAGAGCAGCGACACAGGGCCGGCTGTTCCTCAAACAGCCCTTGTCCTGGTTGCTTTGTGTTTTTTTCTGGTCACACCAAGACAGCAAGGGAAGCCAGCATCTCTGCCACTGCTGCCCGTGAGGCCCACATGGGCAGCTGGCTCCACCTATTCCTTGCCCCTGTTTCCTGGAAAGCTGTCTTGACTGCTTTGCAGATTTTCTTCTGTGCACACAGATCCAGCTGCGGGGCCCCACGCATGTTGACAAGAGCCACCTTCCCGATTCCTACCCCTTTGCTGTCCTCTGGCCTTCTTGGCCTGGTCTCACCTTCTGCTAATTACAGGCGAACTGTGGGCTGTGAATATCAGAAAAACTGGACAGGTGTGGTGGACATGTCTATAGTCTCAGCTGTGGGGGGCCGAGGTAGAAGGATTTCAAGCGTGAGCCCAACCTGGATAACTTAGCAACTTCGGTAGAGTCTTGTATAAAATGGTGGAGGGCCTGGGACGTCATTCAGTTCTAAGGCCCTGGTTTTAATCCCCAGTAAAACACACACACACACACACACACACACACACACACACACACACAAAAGACTGGAAAATTACAGGCAGAACAGAAAATAAAATTAAGTCTAGTCTTCTTTTCACAAAAGAAGAGATTGCTGTTGTTAGCATTTTAAAGACTTCAGGCTTTTCTTTAGAAATTATTAGAATTATTTTAAAAGAAACTTTATACCAATTTTAAAGAAAACTGACTTGTTCTGGAGCTGGATAAAAGATGTAAGAGACTCTAGCCTCATCCTTCCCTGGCTCAGATCTTGTCAGAAACTCTGCTCCAAGCCACACAAAAGCTACTCTTTCCTAAAATAAATACCTCCCCGCGCCCGTATGCAGATAATGTACCTGACCTTTTCTAATTTATGAACATCCAAGAGAACAGAAAGCTTTTAATGTTCCCGTTGTGTGTGTGTGTGTGTGTGTTGGATAAAAAAAAATAAAAACCCCAAAACAGTCAAAATATTTAAATGACGGGGAACAAGTACCTGGCACAAGAAAAAAGCAAATCACAAAGCAAAGGGATAATGAGAGAACCAAAGGGGGTGGAGGCTGCACACTGAACGTCCGCCTCCTCCTTAGGAAGCGGAGTCCCGAGACAGGGACGTCACCAGCCACCAGGGTCCCTCCCAGCAGGCTGCTGCCCCTCGTGTCCCCGCCCCGCCCCTCCCAGGCTGCCCTCCGCTTGGTCCGGACAGCGTGGCCACGCTGGTTCTGCTCTCCATTTGGCTGCTGGGGTTCTTTGTGCTGCAGAGCGACGCCCAATGCCCGCTGAGCTGTGGACATGGCCAGAGGTGGCTTCCTGATGACAGCTGGCACGGGAGCTGGGGAGCTCTGATTAGTATGAAGCAATGTCTGTCACATGAAATTTTCAGCCTTAAATCGGAAGCCCACGTGGAAGCACGATGCCGGGACCCACTAACAGTCCTACCGAGGCCTGCAGGTCACAAGCAAGTGCCACCAGAGGTCGTGGGAAATCCCCCGTATGACTTCCCTGGGGCACTTTCAGGAGGGACAGTCCAAGGAACATGTTCTTTGCCATTTTAAACACAAACCAGGAGAAATTAAGATGAAGAAGAATGAATCTGTAAACTTACTGTCTTTACAGTATAGGTTTCAGGTGCAGAAACAACAGTTTATTTCGTTTGCATTTACAAAAATGTAAGAGGTTCTATCTCAGCACATTTATTACGTGCATGTGTAAGAGGGACAGGAAGACACGGGATAAGAGATTAATCAGTCTCTCCTGTATTTAATGAACTGACTGCTGTTTCCTATTTCCATGAATAAAGCAAAAGATGAAGAATTTGAAAATTATGATTTTATATTAGTAAATTAACTACCAAGCAAGACTTCTTAGCAACTACTTGAAACCTATCATATCAGAAACTCACTTCAGATGTCAACCAAGGGACATCTGAAGACATGGGCTGAGGGCTTTGTCCCTTCCTGCAGAAGTAAAACTAGTCTGTGGGCCTTTCACTTGCACACAGGATGATGGAAGGAAAAGCTGATCGGACTGGCCAGGGAGCCTCCTACCTTCTTGTGACTCTTCACTGAGACAGTGTTGTAACAAAGGCCATCGCTTCTGACGGGAATGTGCCTCTTCCCCTGAAATCATACGATGCTCGCATCCAGACCTCGCCTTGCACCACAGCTGCAAATAACCGCTTTCAGAAAAGGTCACTTTGCCCTGGGCAGCACTGTGGCAACATGTCACTAGTCCTGTCCCAGGGTCACCTGGCACTGTTCACCAATCACTGCTCATGGAGCAGCCAAGAAGAAGGTAGCTAAGAGACTCAGACAACATCCACACCCGTCTCTTAACTGTCAACTCTCAAAGGCAAGCTGCTACTATTTGTGTGTTTGCGTGGGTGGGTGGGGATGCCGTGAAAAGCAGTGTTGGAAAATAAAAGAATTTCAATAACGCTCATGTTGGCAGGAGATGGACTCAGGTGCACTGTCGCCACGTGCTCAGACCCTGCTGCTTGGAGAAAGTGTCAATGTCAGGTTGAATAGTGGCAGGAAGAACAGCAGAGGGGCGAGGTGTTGGTAACCAAGAAGCAGCAAATTCTCCAGCGGGCAACCCCTCCTGCTCCCCAACCACCCGGGAGTCTTCGGGGAAATGAGGCTGCCCCTTGCTTTCTACCTTCCTGCAGGTTGATACCCTCACACTAAACACCTTCCTACAAAGAAAAGCCTCAATGTGCTGACCTATATTCTAACCTGGAATGGCAGGACCACCTGAAATGTTTTAAAATACTATGTGAATTTATTAGGGCACATGAGTGCAATGCTTTGGGGGATCGCAAGGATAAATAATTGTGACCATGTATCTCATGACGGAGCTGCTCAACCCCAGGACTGAGCTACCACCTGTATTAGAACACTCTCCACAGGAAGTCTACAGTTAAAAGTTATATACACTGCAGAAAAAGCAGCTTCTCTTTCATGACTTGCTCTTTTGGGTGGTTTCCACTATGCCATTCAAAACGGAAGATGATGACAGAAGACTATAAGCCAAAGAAAATGGTAAACTTATCCAATTATTTAACTAACAATGCAAGAGAGACTTTATAGGACTGTATTTTTGGTGGGATAAAAACTTTTTAGACATTTCAAGGGCAATTCCAGTTCAGATTTTGTAGAGAAAGAGTCCATCTTCCCCCATCCTAATATATCAGTCCAGCAAAGGTAGCTACGGCTGCTGCTGTCCCCATTTCTTTCTTGATAAAAAAACATTAATGCTATGCTGGAATAATATGCATTCAGGGTGACTCTGAACCTGGTTTCTGAATTATTCCTGGACTTCGGCTTTCTTAAATCATAGATAATGATCTAGGTTTCTTCAGGAGAATTCTCCTGCAGGAGACTTTCACAGGTGTCAGAATCACACTGGACCAGCCTGGGTAGGGAAACAAAGCCTGCTGCTTGGGTCTCCAAGTGTCCTTTCCTAATGACCGAGAAAGCGTCATTCTTGACTCTGCCACCTTCCCGGGGGCTCCATATAGCAGCACCATTGGGAGGAGAGACAATTTAATGAAAGTGTGTACCTGCTGGTTGAAACTTGGCAGCCTATTTAGAAACTGCTCTGAAATTTCAGCCAAATGCTCTTACCTGCTCAAGCTTCAAATGAGAGCACAAGGCTTAGGAGCAGGACACAGAGGACACAGACAAGCTGGGGAAGAGGCTCACGTGGCTTGAACCAAAGACGACTACACGGGAGACCATGGGGAGGGAGGAAGCTGTGGGAAGCAGAGGGCGAGGCTTCACCCAGACTAACCCAACAGCCAAGAGGGTGCTGTGGGTGAAGAGTATGTTATGGGACATGGCGAGATGCTCTGCTCCTTCTGCCCCCGGGATTGTAATTGAGCTCTCTGCCTGTGTTCGCCCAAGTCGAGCACGGCCCACGTGGCCCAGCTCTCAGGCAGTGCTCACTGCGGGCTGAACAATGTTTTTAAGTATTTTTAGGGAGGAAATCTAGGCACAGAGAAGGGATGAAATTTCCTAAGACATCCGCTTGAAGGTGGTAGAGTCGGGGCTCAGAAAAAGGCTGTGTGGCATCGAGTCTGTACCCTTGACTGCTGTGTTGTGTTGTCTTTATCTGAGAAGCAAAGGGTGTCCTAAGTTATAAAGGACTGTGGCCAACAGACAGGCAGAGTTGGTGGGGCACTGAGGGCTGGCAAAGGCGTTCCTTACCTGCCTGGCAGGTAGGTGGGGTCTTACAGTGGGATATGCCTGGAGGTGAAGAAGCAGGGCAGAGGACCCAGGAGAGAGAGCGGAGCACTGGGGCAGGAGGGATGTGGAAGACCACGGAACTGAGCAGAGCAGCCCTGACCCCTGCTTTGTTCTCCGCCTTCCCGCTGTGCCAGGGCCCAGGCGACACCCACAGGCCACTGCAGAGGATCCCTCCTCCTACTGTCCAGGGAGGCTGAGCCTGCAAGGCCATTCACAGTCTCAGGTAACTGTGACCTCGCCTGGGGGCCTGGAAGAGCTGAGCTCACTGCTTCAAGAGGCAGAGGCCAGGGAAGGTCTTGCTGCCCCCATTTTGGTCCCTTTTTCTAACTTTCTTGACCTCCCTTTGGGGAGTGCTAGGAAGTGAGAGGAGTGAAGGTAGAAGGAAGGCAGGGGTCACCCTAAGATGGGTGTATTTCTCAACAGCAGCATGTGATATAAGAATGAACCAACTCCTATTAATCTTAACATCTGCACCAAGCCCTCCCCTCCACCCAGGGACATGGATAGGGGAACCTGCCTGAACACAGAGCCTCTGGTGGCCATGCTGGATGGGAGCCAGCTACGTTTTAGTTTTAGTTCTGACTGCCTGAGTCTGTCCTTAGCATCCACCCTAAATGAGCAACGCAGACTAACGAAGCCCTTGAACCTCACCGTAGACATTATCTCCCTCTTCTCCCTCTTGTTCTTCAGCAGTGATTATAACCAAAACCATTCTTTAATCTGTCTTTCCCAACACCTTCATCACTTACACTGCTTTTTAGTAAGCTTCAATAAACAATACAGAAATTACTAAAAGCAGGTTAGTTAAAAGGTGAGAAACAGAACTTGTGGAAAAGTTCTAAGCACGTGCATGATTTGGGGATTTAACAAAGTGAACTTGTAAACTAGGCCACTGAAATCTATTACACCAATATTTTCTCTGGTGAGAGAGTGCTTGTTGGATTTGCATTCAGTTTTGCTTAATTCTTTGTTTAAAAAAAACTGCAGAAAAACTATCCATTAGCTGTAAATTTTACTTAGACCAAGAGCTACAGCTGAGCCAATGCATATTAAAATCAACAATTAAGCATAATCACATTAAAATATTAAAACATTGTAAACTACTCGAAATAATGAAAGTTTTTGCATAAAGTTGTTGCATGAATTAATCTGGTGATTGTCGGACCTCTAATCAAGCTCGGCTGGAAATAGCAGAGATTTCTCTTGCCAGGACACAGTGGAACATCAGCAGATCCCTGTATTTGGGGTGACTGGGTGCTGGGTCTACATGAAGCCGCCGCAGTAGAGGAAGTTGTCCTCTAATGAATCCTTGGATGAATACTGCTGGGGCATAAACAGCCAAATTCCAACAGCCGTAACAATTATTCTGAAGTAATTAAAATACAAATGGAATTTTAGGCTATGTGATAACAGAGTGTAATAGAAGCCATTCTACAATTGTAGGAAGGGCCTATATAATAGAAATGTTTGTGGTATTTTCCAAATTTTTGTTGTTTTTAAAATAGAGAATGTTAATTATATTTAGCTTAAGTCAGTGTTTGAATTTAAGTCATTAAAAATTCTACTTTCTGTAAAGCATTTTAAAACAATCTTGCTCACAATATTCATTTGCTTAGCCAGCTCTTTTTCTATAGCTATGGAAGGTAAATGTTAGGCTGCTGGATCAAAATTATCAGACATCTTTACTTTCCAATGTCCACAGTGATGAAGTTTCAACATAAATCCTGTTGATAGGTATGTACATGTATGCATTTTTAAAAAATCACTTTGGTACGCATCAGGTGTTTTTTGTTAGGGTCACTGGTTCTCAAGTCAAATTGGGGTCATCTGTGAAGATTTTAAATCTGGCAATGTCCAGGCTGATTAAATGAGAATTTCTGGGGCTGTGGATGGGGAGTGAGCAACGGTAGTCGTACCAGGTCAGTCTCCAGGGCTTGATGGCCTAGAGTCAGGTGCCTATGCTCACCCCTGGTCTGTTCCCTTCTCTCCTCCTGTGGGAGGCGCTTCTGTGCAAGTATCTTGAGGGTAAGGAGAAAAGGGCCAAGTCCCCCGAGTCGCAGGCTGTCTGCCTCTGAGGACTTCTGGGACCATGGGGCCAACAGCCCCTGTACAGGAGACAGCCTGGTGGGGACCTGGGGGGCCCGGGTCCACTCCAGCCCACAGTGCCATCAGGCATGCAAACCAGGGCGACTCAGCAGTCAAGAAAAGCCGAAATCTGTTTTCCATGAGCAAATCTCTTGGTTTTTAAACGCTTGCAATGAATTAAAAATACAGAAAAACTGTGTTGGCCAAATAATCATGTGTGTGCCCACACATAGCCTCCTGTATGCCACAGTGCTGTCTCTGAACTAGCACGGGATGCTGAACATATGTTTACATAAGGTGACAAATATTTGCAGACTGCTACACGAGCAAAGCTGGGGAAGAAACTACTTAGTTTTTAATACAATGCAGTCAAATCTACATTGGCTCATTTCTAATTGAATTGTGTTGTCTAAAACCTAATAGTGTAACTTATATTGACAGGCCCTTAAAAGGAGTTGGCTAAGGGGTCGGGAATTCAGCTCAGTGGCAGAGCGCTTGCCTAGCAAGTACAAGGCCTTGAGTTCCATCCCCAGCACCCTCCTCCCCCCCCACACACACACAAAGAGTTGGCTAATTGGTCAAATACGCCTATGGCTAATCTCTACAGGCCTAGACACTAGAAAGCAAGCAGGCCAACGTCATCCCCCTCTGCTGGGCCCCTGTGGGCCTGAACACACTGTTCCCTCCCAGGAATCCCGTTCCTCTGGGATGGTGGAGGGAGCCTGAGCCTCAGCTCTCAAAAGCTCTCAGGTCGTGCCCTTTCTGGGTCACAGGAGTCAGTAGGACCGCTGGGCCTGGAGCACAGCAGCCTGGCCCTTCACCCACTCCCGCCACTCAGCAAGGACCAGCCAAGGGGTTCTGAGAGGCCCGCTGGGAAGCCCTGTGGGAGGTGGGGTGTTAGGGCAGAGAGAGAGGCAAAGACGGGGCTCAGAGTCAACAACCACCTTGACCATGGGTGAGAGATGAGCTTGTGGCCTCTTGGTGGGGGCCACCGAGGGGCCCACCGAGATGGCTCTGAAGGGTAAACAGAGGGCAAAGTGAGGGCTCCCGGAGTTATGGGGAGGGGTGTGGCTTGTGCCCCTCTGCCTAGGGCGAGCCAGGAAAGGTTTTGGAGAGGGAAGCAGGATGTCAGAGTGGCATTTTAAGAAGACTGCTTGGGCAGCGAGGCAGTGGAGGGCCTGGAGAGGAGACCCTGGCAAAGCGCCTGTGTGGATGCTGAGGTCTGCTCCGCAGGGAGGTCACTGGTCTGTGTTCACTGCCAGCTTTCCATCCCTGCTACGGAAAACAAGTCTAACAACATCCGTTTCTTGCTCTTGCTCAAGTGTCTGCTTACAGATTTCTGAGAGCCTTTTACCCCAAAGAATTTAGAAAGCCAAAGAAATCAAAGGCACCAAGAGAAGGCAATGTCTGGTGTGCTACCAATGCACGTGGAGCTGTGGGACACGCTGAGACCACTGTACACAGGACACTTCACCTTTCGTAGAATCAACCAACTTCAGCTCCAAACAACCGGAATTTAGCCACAAAGCCAGAATCGTCTGTTTCCACATGAAAAAGAGTGAAGAGGTCCTGCTCCTGACACCCCGTCAGTATTAATTTTGCTTACCTGCGTGGATAGCAGTGGGGCCCATTTACTAAACAAAAAAAGAGCTAAGGCCAAGCTGTGAGCAACGCAGGCCCCAGCGCCCCCACGCCCAGGACACAACCTCGAGGCCCTCCCGCCCTATGTGATGTATCATTTAGTGTCCTCTTTCGCTGTTAGGAAGGCCTTGTGCCACGGGCCTTGTTCTTTCCTGGTCGGAGTAAAGTGCCCATTCCTGTTTGTCCATAAAGATGTGTGCTTCTACCACAGAATTACCTTATTTTTCCTGAAACACACTGTTGTAGCTTTAGAGCCAGAGAGATCTGCATTTTGATTCCAGCTGTTCTGGTCAAACTGTGTGACCTCGGCCACGGTACTTAATTCTCTGAGCCACATATTTCCTCCTCCACAAAATGCCATCTCATTTGCGAGAGAAGAGATATGCTTCTTGGGTATTTTGTTTTGATAGTAACAGCGGTAAATGGTGGACATGAAGATTCTAGGAGATACGTGTGTACAGAGGACAACCACTGCTCTCTCTGCTAATGTCCGCACCTGTACCTACCTCTCTGCCCTGTCCTGGGCCTCCGTCCCCCTCTTCTCCTACCTACAGCAGGCCTCTGAGTTGCCGCCTGCAGTTCACTCTCTGCTGCTGGAATGCCCTCCACCCTCCAGCATGGCCCAGTCCTAGGAGCTAAGAAGAAAAGGCGCTTCCCAGACAGAGCCTCCGTGACTCTGCTGTCATTTAGGATCCTGCCACACATGACCTTCATTCCCACCTACTGCATACTGTCCTTTTTTGTCATTTATCACAAATCATACTTAAAATTATATCTGCTTACCTATATCCCCTACAACTGGCCACCTAGCCCTTAGCAAAGTGTCTCGCACACGGCGGGGGATCAATAAACACACATTAGGCAAATGAGTGGATGGAGATTAGGTTTCTTCACAGCGCGGCCTGCCTCTTCCTCAAGATACACAGGGCTCTGCTACTAACGGACACTGGGTACACTGCTGAATGCTTTCAAATGACTCTCCGCAAGCCACATCCCAAGTCACTTTTCACCTGCTGTCTCCTGTCTCACTAGAGCTGCCTATGATATTAGTCTGTTAATCGTCCTCACATTTGCATTTTCTAAAACTAGATTGGGGAAAAGGGATCGTGAAAGAGGTAAAATACTGAAAAATTCACAGCCAGAATGAAAACTTTTTAAAATGAGTGCCAAATAGCAAGGAATTACCTGACTCACTGCTCTGCTGGAAAAGGCCAGGGCACCTGAAAACGCTGACGCTATCAGCTGTTGGAGTCTGGGGCTGAGTCTCGCTGCATAGGCGAGCCGTGCGCAGATGGGCTAGCTCGGGGGTGCTGGTGCCACAGGACGCTGGCTGGGACTTCCTTACACCACACTTCTCCTCCCACTGTCACCCAGGACCCCTGCTGCAGAACCCTGGGCGACCCTGGGCACTAGGCTTTTCCCAACAATGCACCCACTCATCCGCTGCTATGCTGGGTGCTTAAATAGGAGCAGCAGAGTCAGTGTCTGCCCTTGACTAAGAGCCAGCAGTAAAGGCAGATGCAGGAACAATGTGCTGTGGTAACAACACCATGATGGAGTCCTGCACCGAGCTCAGGGTGGAAGCAGCAGGGAGAGCTGATGAGCAGAGAGGGTCCTTACACTGGGCCTCCGGGGAGTGGAAGCTGCAGCAGACAGTGTGTAGGTCATTGGGGTAAGAGTGGCACTGGCCCAGGTATGGACTCAGGGGCTGCATGACTTGTTTGAGAAAGGACAGCAAATCTGCAAGGTGCAGGGGGATAAGGCTGCAGAGCAGGCTGGCTGGACACTGTGGAGAACCTGAGCTCAGTGCATGCTTAACCTGTTTTCCAGAAATTCACAGGGAGCAGGACAGAGCTTCCTGCATGGAGAATCCATCAGACTTGGGTTACGGAAAGGACACTGAGGGCAGAGGCTGGGCTGGTGGAGTGTGGGGCTCAAGGCAAAAGGAGCATGGTAGGCAGCCTGTTGTGCCTGTGAGAAAGGCAGGGCTGGTGGCCGGAACATCACTTTCATGGGCCTCTCTGTAGAGCCTGGTCCGTCTCCCAGGTGCCTATCCTCATCTGTTCAATGGGAAGGCGTTTTCCAGATACTGGGGACAAAGCTCAGCCTGGGGGAGACAGGCGCAGAACACCATGTTTAGATTTGGGCCTCACAAATTAAACAAGCAAGAGTTTAAGAAATTAGGGAATTTGGAAGAGAACATGCCCACTATCTAGGTCGTGAAACAGTTTTTACAGTTTCTACACTCCTCATTTCTAAGCTAAAATATGGTAAGTTAACTGGAAAAATGCTTTGAGAAGCAAGTCGATTTTTTCTTTTGTTTTTTTCCCTCCATTCTTTGAATTAGTCATAATCAGAACTATTAATTTATACCAAATGAGTTTTGTCATTTGCAGTTCACCAAAGAAAATAATTCCACTGTGAAAGTCTTCAAACAAAATTTTACAAAATTATGCATTATGACAATAATCCTTATACAATTCCTTAGGTATTTCAGCTTATCTGGTAAAAATAATGAAAAAAATGGTGTGTGACTACAGCCATTATTTCCTACAAGGACAAAATGTGAATAATACTGCTTTATTCCCCAGTGGCCTGTGGTTCTACTGGGAGGTGGTGGAAATCTTTAGTGGGTGGGGCCAGCATGAGGAAGTGAGGTCACTGGGGCTCGGCCTTTGATCAAGATATTGGGGCCCCAGCCACTACTCTTCCTTGTTTCACTCTTTCACTTCCTGGCTACTATGAGATGAGCAGCTTCCTCTATCAAGTCCCACTGTGTCACAGGCTCAAGTGATGGGGCCAAGTGGTCATGGATGGAAACCTCCAAAACAGTGAGCTAAGGTGTTACCCTTCCTTCCTCTCTCCCTCCTTCCCTCCCTTCTTTCCTTCTTCATACTGGGGATTAAACCCAGGACTTTCTGCATGCTAAGAAAGTGCTTTAGCACTCAGCTACACCTCCAGCCCAGTGTTTCCTCTTTTTAAATTAACTGCCTCAGGGATTTTGTCAGTGTGACAGAACATCAGCCAACACATCATTCCACCAGGCATGGCCACAAATGCTAGTCAGGTTCTCCTTAGACAGAGTAAAGCTGCCTCCTGATACTTCTGTCCATTAGCTCCAGTCCTGCTCTCTGCAGTGGCCTTGAAATGATCAATTTTCTCTGCTACATAAAAAATTATGATTTATCTTAAGATGCCACACATTTACATTCCTTTACAAACATTCTGCAATTATTCGTGTTACCCTCCACCCAAACTGACAGAAGCCTCCCTAACATCATTCTACTTTAGTGAGACTTTCTTATTATTGTAAGAGGGTGCATCCAGGAATGAGGTTACTTCCACAACGTGTTGAAAACTACTTTTCAGAAAAATTGGCAAACAGCTAGACTCAGAGCAGCATCCAGAGAACATGGCGAGTCGGGGGCTGAGGTCCATGCAGAGTCTGTAAGGCACCGTCTGTGGGTGATCTCACCATCCAGGGCTGTGCAGTGGAAGGACGGCGTCAAGGACTCGAAAGCAGTGCAAAGGTAGACTCCTTGGATTTGGCTAAACCCAAACTTTGTCACTACTGTGACGTGGGGCTGCAACTTTACTGCCATAGGAAGTGAGGCCGGGGGTTGATGCTTGAACTTTCCAAAATTAAATTTAACGTATTACAGAGATGCTATTTTTGAAAAGTTGTTTACCAAATGGCCATTTGTGTTACTCAACTTTCCATAGGTGACAAAATACCTGAGGTATTCAACTTAAAAGCAGGAAGTGCTCTTTTCGGCTCACAATTTCACAGTTTGGCACCATTATCTTTGGGCCAGTAGTGCCACGATACATCATGACTGAAGCATGTAGCAGAGGAAGCTGCTCATCTCACAGCATGGGATGGGGGGGCAGGGTACCAACATCCCTTCCAAGGCCACACCCACAGTGACCTCACCTCCTCCTTCTAGGACTGGCCTCCTGAAGTTTTTGCCACTTCACAATAGCACCAGGGGACCAAGCCTTCAACACATTGGCCTTTGGGGCACATTCTAGACCCAACTATGACACCTTTCTCATTTACGAAAATTTCATTGGTGAAACTAAGAAAAACAGAAACCTAAGATTTGGCCAAATTGCTGTAAGGGAAACGTGTCCTCGCTTTGCTCTATTCCCTTCCTGAATAATCGTCTCCCCTGTGAGAAAGGATGCCCCTCTCACACTGCTGAGATAAAGAACTGTGCACACAGAGTGGAGGGAATCCTCAGAAGAAAGATGTTGAAGTTCTTAGAACGAGTGTAGGAAATGTATGCAAAGATGAAGGAACAAGAAAATGTGCCCTCAAAGGGCACGGAGGGCCGGGAGAACAGAGAAGCAGTGAGGCCCCTTGAGGTCAATGATTGAATATGGACACACTGGAACTGTATGAATTTATGGGGTACAATGTGGAGTTTTATTCTACAAATACCTTGTGCAATGATCAAATCAAGGTGATTAACATACCCATAACCTCAAACAATCATCTTTTCTTTCCGGCAGAAACACTGGGTCTTTTTATTAATGTTTTTTAAGGAAGGCGATCAGAGGGAAGGGGACAAGGATGGCAACAGAGGAAGGTGGGCAAGATCAAAATATGTGACGTGCACATACGAAAATGCCACATGATAGCCATTATTCTGCATAGTTCATGCACATTAATAAAAAGACTTCAAAATGGTATGAGTTGATGATAACAAGAATACTTGTACAGAAACATCATCGAAGGTGGTATGGAATACCAAAACATTACAAACCTTAGGGAGGGGTGGGAAAATAGTTATGTTAAAGATATATATTCATGTAACTATTCAAAGGGAGTATTAAATCTTATTTTGGACATTCTGGCTATGAAATACAATGGGAAACACAACAGATTGAACAGCTTTTATTCTTTGAATTGTTTTATACCTAATCATTATCTCCCTAAAAAAACTTTATTTATTTTATTTCTTTGTAACAGTGTTCATTGTTTCTAATAAAATCCCTTATAAGAATAAAATGGATGTTAAGGAAAAAACTCTTCTATCTATTTTGGAATATACGATGCATTATTGTTATCTATACTCTCTCCTGTATGACAGAGCTCTGGAACTTACTCCTCTATCTAACTGTAACTTTGCACCCCCTGACCAGCCTCTCCCCATTCCTAACCCTCTTTCTCCTTCCTGGTCTTTGGTAACCAGCATCTACTCCACACTTCCATGAGATCAAGGCTCCTAAATTCTACATTTGACTATTTTAATGATTTCAGATCTTCAATTTCCAAGAAAGGAGAGGAAGAAATCATTCCAGGGCTCCAGGCTAAAACAGCAGGAGGAATTTGGATCTGGGACCGACCCGGGTATCCAGCACCTACCTCTGCTCTGGGGTTTCGCTCTCTGTTTCATCACCCAGGAAGTGTGCTGGAGAAGTGTTGCTGAGGGAAGGCCTGGACCGATTTCTCTTTAGGTGTCAGACAAAGCAGAGAAGATGAAGCACACTGAAGACGCTGAGAGGTCAGAGTTTTGGGGCTAGTGACTAACAGTCCAGAAAGCACCAAAAATTAAGCTGGGGACCGACCAGTAAAGTACTGAGGGGTGGGGACTGAAGGGCAGCTAGGATATCTTTACAAGGAACAAGTTTTGTTACATAAATGCCTTGTGAAATGGTCAAATCAGTGCAATTAACATACCCATCAGCTCAAACATTCATCCGTGCTTTGTGGTGAGAACACTCAAAATCGTTTCTTGTAAGGAACCAGGTCAGAGGGAGGAAGAAGGGGAGGGAAATGGAGGGGACCTGGGTGTGAAGGAAGTATGTTTTATGCATGTATGAAAACATCACAATGATATCCATTATTTGGTATTTGGATTTAGGCATTCTCTATACCAAATTCACGGATCTCTTAAATGGATGAGAGGAATGTTATGGTTGAGCTGTACATGTGCTCCCTGAAGGCTCAGTGAGGAAGGCTTTGTTGCCAGCTGCAGGGCTTGTGGGAAGAACTTGGATGAGGAGGGCTGTAAGCTCGTCAGTAAATTAATCCAAGAATGGATTCATAATTTGATGGCATCACTGGGGGATGATGAAAATTTGGAAGGTGGGCCTTACTGGCTGAAGCAGGTCACTGGAGGTAGGGCTTGGATGACTGTATCTTCTCCTCCACCCTTCCTTTCTGGCTCTTTTCCCACTCAGCTTCCTGGCTGCCGGAAGGTGAGCAGCTTGGTTGCATCACACCCTTCCACCATGGTGCTCTTCCTCACCACAGGCCATAAAAGTTGAGCCTCCATGGAAGGAAATCTCTGAAACTGTGAGATTTTAAATTGATCTCAGGTTTTTTCTCACAGTGATGGAAAACTGACTAACACAAGGATGCAAAGCAAAAAACCACCAATCTCAATGTCATGGATGCTGGTATCTGGGAATTAAAAAAAGGGGGTGCCAACTCAGGTGAGATGCATCTCAGAAGTGTAATGTCCATGAAGCTTTCGCCAGTTCCTTCCTTCCAAAAATTAAAATGGAGGAAAATAAACAAACCAAACTAAAATCACTGCTAAAAGCAGCAGGAAAGAAACCCTGACATAGTTCTTGCTCAGTTTGCCTCCCTGGCTTTAATTCTCGGCCCAGCTTGATTCCTCCATTTCCTCTTGGCCCCAAATTCTTATCCCATCAGTAGCCAGATCTGGTTGACATCGTGTCCTAAATATCTGCAACTGTCAAACAAAAATCAAGTAAAGATAGACTTTTTTAAAAAACAAAACTGTAAGGTGGGGAAGGGACTGCTGCCGTGGGAGGGGCAGGCTGTTCAACACGACACTCCCAAGGGCGAGAGAGGAGTACCTGCGGCCACAGGGAACAGAGGTGGGGCAGAGGCACCCTCTCTGCCTATGGAGAATGTTCTAGAAGCATCTTGTTCCCACCGGACAAAAGATTTGAGCTAATTATCCAAGAGGCAGAGGGAATTTGGAGGGTCTGTGTCTGGCCTTGTCCCAGGTTCATGAGAAGCCACAATAAGTCTTCTGTAACTCACACGGGGAAGGGTGCTTTTCTATAGTAAGCAATTTTCCAGAACACGAATGGTGGGGGGATTCCTAAACCTTTGTTATTTCCAAGTACTGTAGGTAGATAAACACTGTCAACCCCATTCCCTCCTTTCTGTGCTTGCTGATAGCATCCGACCTAGGTGCCACTCGGAGTAACCTAAACCTTCTATATCTCTTCTAACCTCATAAATGCAACTATGTCACTCTCCCCCAACTCAAAACAAATCAAACAGATAAACAAAACATACAGTGAATTAAATGCCTTCCCAATCTCTCTCCTATTAATAGCAGGATAAGGAAATCATACTTATCATGGGGTCTGAGACCTTGACCCTCACGGTCCTTGTCCCAGCTTGCTCTCTCTGTCTCCTGAGTGTCCCACCAGCTGATGTGGCCAGCTAGCAAAAAAGTCTGCACTGTTCTACTGCTGTGCTTCTGATGGCGGATTCTGCCCACTGGGAATTGCTTTTCTCGTACTTATATTGGCTGAAATGTCACCCACTATTTAGGGCCCAGTTTAGATGCTACCTTTGCTTGAAATGTCTTTTATTCCCAGGAGAATCAGTAAGTTCCCCTCTGCCACATGTCATGGTCTGAGGCTGTAGAAGTTCTTGATCTATTCCACCTTGTATTTGTTCTCACAGTTCGCATCTCTAGGCCCCCATCAAGGGCGGGCTACTTCTCCCTGAGCACATTCTACGGTCTGCAGGAAGCCCGCTGTGCCTCGTAAAGACCTGTTGTATGCAAGTTAAGGATACTACACATGGCTCATTTAAACCTCGCTAAGCAGTAAGGAAAGTGGTCACAAGTATTTCCCCTCGCTCTCCTGAAATTCCACCAAATTCCATAATTGAACCTTACTGTTACATATTACTAATATGTACTCATTAAAAAAATCAAAGCAAAAACTACAACAAAGAAGATAAGCAAAGAAAACACCATAAATTCTACTTTCAAGAGGTATATAAATACCTTGGATTCTAATATATCTGCAAAGGGGTCAGAAGCAACTCTGACTGGCCAGTGGTTGTCCAGCTCTGGAGAGCAAGGACCTGTCCCCAGCATACAGAAATGGGATCAGGGCCTGGATGGGCAAAGGGCACACCAAGACCACATTAGGTGAGAATTCAGTGACAAGATTTATCTTGGCAAAGTTACTAGAGCTTAAAGGCAAGCGCTCATTTGGGCAGCCAGGCAAACCTGATATATCCTCAAAACTTTCAAAAGCAAACTACAAGGGGGACATCAGGGAAGATGGGGGGGTGCCAGGAATCAATTGCTTCACATAAGATAACAACTGCATCAGTTAGTGCAATCCGACTATTTTGGAATGCTGGAGTCGTGCAGCGCCCAGAGCAAGGTTTAGATGGTAAATCACAGTCAATTTTAGCCCATTTCGGATCATAGTGCAACAACAGCTGCCCATTCTCCATCTTCCAGCCACGTGGCCGACAGATGCGCCCATACTCCTGAGATGCTTGCGGGAGTCGGGTGAGCATCACGGCAGGCTTCTCCGCTGAGTACTGGGCATCTGTGTCCTGGCTGCTGTTTCTGGTAGTGGAGGAGCATGCCCAGAGGTCCTCACGGTAACCATCCTGGGTGGAAGTAGCTTCCGAGCTATCTAATAAAACAGTGCCTTAAATTTTTCCCTTCAATTTTCCTGTTTTTCCCTTTTGCCAGGAATTTAAGGATTAGGACATTTAAAAGCAATAGCATACATGGGGGGAAATTTATAAAGTCACTGCATGTGACCAGCTAAAGATGTAGGTTCAAAAAAGAGCTAAGAAGATCTTAAGTTTAAACTCCATGCTGATCTCAGGCACTGAGACACTATAAAAAAACAAACAACAAAACAGCAAACCCTAAGGAAGGAGAATACTGATTAATAGGAATGCCATACTGAAGTTCACGTGTCCAGTTTTTAACAAGAACAACAAATCACACACATACAAAGGAACAAGAAAAGCTCCATTCAAAGGAAACTGTCCCTACAAGAGAATGGACAGTAAGACTTATCAGACAGACTTTAAAACAAATGTTTTAGACATACTCAAAGAACTGAAGGAAGACGTGGAGATATCAGACAGAAATGCAAAAGAAACAAAAACTTCTACAGCTGAAAAATATAATTGAAGTGAAAAGCAACACTGACGTCAAAGGGCCTTATACACAAACAGAAGGAAAATGATGGAAGAAAAAGGCCCGAGTACAATAATTAAGTGCTTAAAAAGACACTGAAAAATATTAATGACTTACATGTTAAAAACTTAGAAGAAGGGGTTCAGAAGAGTCAAGCAAACTGGAAGACTCAGCTTATTCTTAGTGAAGAATGAACATTATAAAGATCCCACTTTTAAGTCACTTTAACACATTTACCATAATCCTAATAAAAATATCTAATGAGCTGGTCCCAAAGTTCATATAGATAACATAACAAACAAATAAGAAGAGCACTGACATGTAATCGACCTGCCAGATATTACGTATCTTACGACAGTTCACAAATTAAAATAATAAGGCCCAACTCCTGAACAATGAGACCAATACAGCAGCTTAGGAAGTTCATTCCGTAAGTAGACCAACTACTTACAGAACTCAGCACTCTGAAGGCATCTTAGATTATGTCGGAAGCAATGTAAACAGTTTGGAATTGACTGGGTGGCCTTCAGAACAAAAACCAAATAAAATATAATTAAACCGGGTTCATAGCTGACATGACACACCATGGACACAAGATTTAATGCAAACAATAAAACCAATAAAAACACTAAAAGAAAACATAGTAATACTCTGTCATGGCGTGAGAAAGACCATTTTAACCATGTTATTAAATCCAAAAGAAAATAAAAAATGATAAATTAAGAGCAAGGGAAACCTAAACTAACAACTAACCAAATAAATACACACAAACAAAGTCAAAAGACAGAGGAAATGGGAAAAATATTTGCAATTCATCTAACGGAGAAAGAGCTAATTTCCTAGCAGATTAAGAGCTCTTAGAAACTGGTAAGAAAAGACTAACATGGCAATGGAAAAATTGCCAAATTCATACAAAAAGAAACACAAATGAACCTTAAACATATGAAAAATGCTCATAAGAAAAATGTCACTCATAATAAAAACCTCTTTCTTGATGAAAAATGCAAATTAAATCAAGATAGTACTTTTCAATTACCATGTTGGCAAAAAAAAATCCAAATGTTTGATAACATACTCTGTTGGTATTCAGAAACAGACATTTTCAAAAATTACTGAAAATGGTGTGAATCAGCATAATCTGTACATAGGGCAATTTGTTAGTAAAGTAACAAATGTATATGTAATCTGTTCTATTCAGCCATCCCAATTTTGGGAATTTATTCTAATAGCAGTTATGCATCATAGCATTGTCTGTAATAATAAAATACTGATCACTTGTATATCCACAAGAGATGAATGGTTAGGTGCGAGTACACCCATTCAGTGGAAAGCTACATGGCCATGAAACTACACTCTAGGCATTCAGAAGAGACGCACTTCATACAAATGGGGTATAAATCCCCAGAATATATTGTTGTATGAAAAAAAATCAAGTGAGATAGTATCTGGGGCATATTATTTATTTAAAAAGGAGACGAGAATGAAACAAATCTGTAATACAGTGGTACCTTGGTTCATGAATTTAATTCTTTCCATGATTCTGGTTAAAAACTGAATTGGCTGGGAACAAAATCAAACTTCCCCATGAGTTCAACATTGAACCTAACCACTGAATTTGATTCGGTTCGCAACCAATTCAGTTTGCAACCAGAATTGCAGAAAGAATTAAGTTTGTGAGCAAAAGTACCAATGAATTTGGTTGCTTACATATAAGGAAACTCTAGAAGGATACTTGGGACTATTAACGTGGGTATGGGGTGGGAATGTGTAGATGGAAGATATGTGTGAGAGAGAATTTTCACTAACATTTTGTATATTTTAAATTTTTCACACTGTGTGTATATATATTCTACTCAGTTAAAAATTAAATTTAAATTGAAAAAGATAGTGTGAAGATAGCTATGTTTTGTGTCTTGCTTTACCACAGGCTCTGTAAGGTACAGTTCTTTTGTTAGCTCATCCTTTGACTAAGAAGAATCATAAGGAAATGTGACCCTTCTTTGGCTTTGGTGGAGGGTGGTCCGGGGATGCCTCCTTGCAGTTGGAAGAGGAGACTGCAGCCCTGAAGAGGGCGGGGACCCTCTCCCAGCTCCAGTGGTGGGTGCACGCCCACTTCTCAGCTGCTCAAAGCTGCCACCTAGATCACAAGACTGCTGTCTAGGGCAGTTGGCTGCTCAGGAAAGTCAGTTTGTATCTGACACGGAGATGTACAAAGAGAGGTATCCTCAACCACGCAAGGATACGAGATGCTTCAGATGTCTATACAAGTGCCTTCGTCCGCACTGGCTACAACAGAGCACCAGAGATTGCATGGATTAGACAACCATTTCTTTCTCACAGCTCTGGAGACTAAGAAGTCCTTGCACCTCTGCAGTGCCTTCTCTGGTGCATTATGCACCCCAAGAAAAAAGAGGCCTGGTGTCTACTCCTCTTTCAGATGAGCATGAATCTCCTCATGGAGCCTTAGTCTGAGGACCCGACCCAAAGGCCCCACCTCGAGCCAAGACGTGTGGCACTTGGGCGTCCACAGATGAATTTGGGAGAGATGCAACATTCATTTTGTGGCACCAAGGGTCTGGGTTTTCTATAATTTCCAACCTAGCCATGGGATGTTACAATCTGACCTTTCTCCTTGCCAACACGAATGTTCTTCATTTCACAACTGACCTGTTTAATGACTGTTCAGACTTACTTCTGAGGGGCGCCGTTCAGACGTGCCACCTGCCGCTTGGATTGATGACACTCATCTGGACTTACGACGCAGGAACGTGAGTGGCAGTGCAGCCTCATGGTGGCTTCTACAGTGCAGGATGGTAAATTTTGCTGATTGTGCTCTACAGTACAGTGCTGTAGTTTTATGTTCTGTTATACACTGCAGTGCTTCATGTAAGAGTCATACAAATAAAAGCAAAGTCATCAAGCTGGGGTTTCCTTTGAGCGTTTCTTTGTTCTGAATATTGTAATGTACATGCTACCTACAATTCCTCCTTCAGCGACCAATTCATTGAATGACGTAGCTGCGGGAACTGAACTTGGTCATTAAACGAGGATTGTATGTACATTTATAAAACCTTAAGTTTACTAAGTCAAAGAACTGGGTGTCTGGTAACCTGTGTGGTCTCTTACGGGTGGATACAGAACATTTCAGATGAAGGAGAGCTTCTGCTACTTCTGCAGGTCACCCTCAGGGACCTGTTTCAAGGCCTAACAGCCCCCAGGGGGCGGGCATTTGGGCGAGATGAGCTGTGGGCTGCACTGGTAGGGCGCTGAGGCAGACGAGCACACGGGCTCCTGGTGACAGAAAGGCAGCTGGGCAGGCGGCACCTAGAGATCGAGAGCAGCTTAAAAAGAAGGGTCAGAGACTGAGTCAGTGCAGGTGGGTGTTGCAGCAGGGTGCAGGAGCAATAACCAGCTCATGTGAGGCAACCCCAGTCTTCAGGGAGAAGAGGGGAGGCTGGGAGAAGCCTGGGGGTCAGGGGCCAAGGAGAGCCCCCTGGAGCCTCTGCATCCCACGTCCACCAGGACTCTCAGGCCCCCCAACTCGCTGTGCTGGGACACTTGAGTTTCCAAAGTCCATGCCCAAGTTAAGGCCCCAGCGGCCAACAGAGCGCATGCGGGCAAGGACCCAGCAGCCCTGGTCTTGGAGACCTAAATCTGTCAATGTTAGTTCTGTTCTACTTGGTCTTCATTGGGACCAAGAATGAGTCGTCCCCTTCCCGTGTGAGTCAACTGTGGACTGGAGGAGAATCAGCGTTCAGCTAGGGGCTGAGTCATTTCTTACCTAGAATTCAAACAAACACACTCTATCCGTCCACTCCCCTTATTTTCATCTCTCTGTAGCCCATACTGGCTGTCACTGTCTTTGCCATGTTTTCCGTGACTCTTTTGAGTTCTAGCTATGACCAGTTATTCAACAAGGCGTAAGGTGTTCTTAAATTTTTTTCGAAGATGGTAAATCAAGCGTAATACATGTCTGGTTAATAAGTCTCTACTCTTCCTTTGTAAGACAGGCATTAAAATTTAAAAGCCAGAATATGGAATAAGAAGTGCTAATGAAAATGTCATGGAGAGTCCAAGATGTTAAAATGTTGCTAATCGAGGAGAAAGCATAGGTGGAATGTGGTCCGCCAGTCAGCTCTGACTTGGTACGTTTTTTGCTTTTGGAAGGTCCTTCAGACTTCACATCAAAACCCTGTGATTCATTTTGATAAGTCATGACTCGAATTATTAAGAAAAAAGTGAAAAACCAAACCTGAGCGAACTTGCCTGAGAAGCAGCCGTCTGCAGCAGTGTGCGCGGCGTCGTCTCAGCCACCCTGTCTCCGAGCCTCAGAACTGCGACATTTCTCACGCAAGACGGATCTGGCTTCAATCTTCGTTTCTTCAATTTTTATCAGCGCTGGCCTAGATTTCTAAGGCTGAGCTAAAATGGAAATATCCTTTCCCCCCTCTTTAACCCATCTGTCTCCTTTTATTTACATAATATAACATCTTTTTCCCTGAAGAATTCTGAGGGGTTTATTTTTTGTTGTTGTTAAAGGCAAAATGGTACTAAAATAAATAGAAAATTTCTCTTCACAAAGGGAAACAGAGGATCTTCCCTTCGGATTTGTCCACAGCCAAGCCTCACTGCCACAACAGGGTTCAGCAAAAATCAGCATGAAGCCACGATCATCAACTGACCCAGTAACGCCCCTCAGAAGAGAAAATGATGAGGCGTCTCCGCTAACCTGCTGGGTTACAGTTTCCAAGACTCGGCCATTGTTCCTGCAACCCACAGAACCATCCATTAACTTCCGGTGCCTCACTGGGGCGACGGAGAAGCAAGTTGCCACTAAGAAGCGATGGCTAAGCAAGACTTAATTGCCACTGTATATGTTTTTATCATTGTCTAAAAATACACAGACAAGCTAAAGTGGCATGTGACAGTAGTCTGTCAGCCATAAAAGCCTATTTAGAAAGACAGCACAAAATCATAGAAAAGATCAAGAGATAAGAAGATCAAGAGTAAATTCTCAGTCATGTTAAAATAACTGTAGTATTTGCTGATGCAAAGTTTCTGCAAAGAAGAAAAATTAGGAGAGGGGACAGGTGACAAGCTGAGTGTGTAGTGTGGGTTTGGACTCTTAGTCCTCGTATCCACTGTCACACAACTGTGCTTCTTTCTCAATCTGCTCAAGGCAAACTGCACCTCACCCTCCATGTGCCAGAATTCAGATGCCCTTAGGAAGCAGCAAGGTGCCAGCACCCTTGGGTGCCCTTGTCCTTGTCTTCCCCATCTCCAGTGAGTGAGCTGGAGATTAGACCACTGCGCAGAAACTCGGAGGCTGACCCTGGGGATGCAGGGGACAGAGGCCACTCCGTTCCCTACCTTCCCGCTTCTGTGTTTAGTCACCAATGTGCATTATGAAATATGGGGCTGCAGCTGCGGCTGTGCGTGGGGCCTTAAAAGGCTATTTTTAGGTAAAGAGGATCCGTCACTCCTGGTTGGAACAGCGGCCTGGCTGCTTCTCCAGATCCAATTACTTGTTCCCTTTGTTTCTGGATAGAAAGTTTTGTTTTGTTTTTGGCCGGAAGCATATTAAAACCAAGTTCTCCTTAAATACAGGGCTTGGAATAACTACAGCTGCGTGGGCTGCTGGGATGCACAGACAGGGAAGGGTGTTTCAGAGTGAGTGCAGGTCCCCACACCCCACAAGGCCAGGCTGGAGAGCAGAATTCATGGCCTGTGGGTCACAGAGCAGTGAAGATGGAGAATGAGAAGCCACAGTCTGCGAGAGACACTGCAGAGGCACTGGGAAGTTTCAGGTTTTGTTTGCTTGCTGATGCAAGAAGGATCAAGGAGGAGCATTAAAAACCTCCGGAGACAGGGCAAGTTGCCATGAATGTGATACAGAAAGACTACAGTTTGAAGAAAAGTGCTTGTAGAAAACTGGCAAAAAATACCTTTTGAAAACAGCAGCTGGTTTTAATGGCAATGTATACATCAGTTGTATGTTACCATAACAGAATATCTGAGACAGCATACCTTATAAAGAAAAGAGGTTTTCTTCACTCACTGTTCTGGAGGCTGGAAATCAAAACCACAGACACAGGATCTGGTAGAAGTCCCATTGTTTGTATCACATCTCACATCTGTTCCTCTTTATAAAGCTACCAGGATTCAGTCATGAAGATTCCATCCTAATGGCCTAATCTAAGCACTTCCCAAAGCCCCACCTCTGAACTCCACTGTTGGATTAAGCATCTACCCTCTGAATACCATTAACATAAGACTTTGAGGGTACCCTTAGTCATTTTCTTCTTACTGAGACACAATACCCGACACCTACAACTAAGAGAAGGAAAAGTTTATTTTAGATCACAGTTTGTAAAGGTTTCAGTCAATAATTGGCTGGCTCCAAGGCGGGTGGGGGGGCATGGGACAGAATTGCTGCTCACTGCATGGTGGACAGGAAGCAGAGAGATCAAGGAAGGACACAGGGAGAGAGATAAACCCCTCCAGGCCACACCTACAGTGACTCACCTCTTCCAACCAGCCCCCACCTCCTAACAGCAGGTCGGCTAGAAGACCCATAACCCAGTCACCTTCCAAAGGCCCCAGCTATGATCACAGGAGGCTTTAGGGGTTCTAAACTGCATGAGGCCAGGGGGCAAAGCACATTCAGCCTACCGCAGTCGGTTCTGCAGAATTCAATGGGACTGGCTGTCTCTTTTGCTTAGTGGCAAGGACATGCAATGCAGCTTCCAAGCTGACCAGCATGACAAGCTTGGGATGTTCACCTTCACTATGTGAGTCTGTGGGGCCCTGGGCGGCTTCTCATGGGTCTGTGTCCTAGAAACCCGCTGCATCGTCACTCTGGGTACCAGGTTGTTCTCTTGCCCTGTCTCCATTCCACAGCTGGGAGGACTAACAGAATTGATTGCATAGCTTTCCTTTTCTCATAAGACAGTTTCTCAGCCCCTTTTCCTTTTCCCAGCTTTTCTGGTAGAGAGAAAGCCCAAGGTCGAAGCCCCTGTGTGACCTTTAGCCAGAGACTTCTCGATTGTCTCTGTAAAACTCAGTATTTCCAGCTCCTGCCTCACATGTGCCAGGGCGTGTGTCAGAACTGATATTTGAAGGTGTCATGCATTTTTAAAGTAAAATTATTTTGTTGGACTTCTCTGCCAGCCTTTTAGGTTCAGATATCACTGGCGCCTTCTCCAGCGTGCGTTCCTTCCCTGTGAAAGACCTGTTTCTAGAGAAGCACCTTTTCAGGAAGCAGATGGTCCAGCCTCCCATCTATCTCTGTCCATCCGTGTGTCTGTCCATCCATCCACACATCCATGCGCCCACCCTCCACGCAGACCATCCCTCAACGCAGGATCGCACAGGCGATATAATGCCACAGGGTGGGTGGGGGACCTGAGAGGGAGCGGTGGTCAGCAAGAGGCCAGCAAAGGCTGCTGGGGCAGTGAAGCCCCAGGCGAGGGGCGTGCACGGGAGTGACTGCAGGGAGGGCAGCAGTGCGTGGTGGCTGCAGAATCCGCAGAGATTTGGAGGTGAGAGGAGAATAGGGTCCAGGAGATTGGAGCTGAGAGCAGGAGTGAGGAGCAGGGAAGCTGGCAGCTGCGGAGGGGGGAGGTTCCAAGGGAACTGACGGCCGAGGGTTTTCGCAGGAAGCTTGGCTTTGTCCTAAGAACCACGAGACACTTGAGGAATTTCAAGCAGAAACATGTCACTTTGGCTTGCAGGTGGAGATGGATAAGAGGGGGGATAGGGTGGAAACAGGAAATCACAGTGCTTAGACTCAGGTGGTCCCCATAGGAACGGGAGAGGCAGATGGGTGGAAGAGACAAGAGGCAGAGTCAACAGGACCCCAGGACAATGGGATGATGCTGATAGAAATCATCGAGGGGCTGGCAATTTAGCTCAGTGGTTAGAGTGCTTGTCTAGCAAGTGCAAGGCTCTGGGTTTGATCCCCAGCATACACATAAAAAAGTCATCCCTGTTAGCCTGGTCTCTGGCTTCCATTGCTGGAAGGGTGCCATTCACAGACACAGAGACTGGAGAAGAAGAGTAAGCCTGGCATGAGGAAAGAAGAGGTGGCAGGGGTTCAGGGAAACACGGATGGAAGGTCTGGAAGCGACTGAATTATGAGCCAGAAGCTCAGGGGAGAGAGAGAAGGATGTCAAAGTGCCCGCACAGCATGGCTATCTAATTCCCTCTGGGCGAAGTGAGGAGGGGAGCCTGTGTCTGCAGATAGGAGAGGGCTCTGAGGAACTCAACTTCAGATTAAGTGGCCCCAGGAGGAGGGCTGGCGCTGCTGGAAAGGCTTCAAGGAGGGCAGGGCAGGGCATTCAGAGCTGCCCAGAGCTAAGGCCAGAAAAAAATGCCCCTCTCCTCACTGACCCAAAATGTGGAACATGGATTTACCAATCGTAGGAGTCCTGGGGACAGGGCCACCATCAATTCCTTTCTTTGCAGTGTGTCTTCTGGAAATCTTTGCTGACCATACCAGCTAGAAATGACGACCTTCTCTAAACAGTTATTGAGCCTGAAATTGGCTGGGCACTGGAGATTTAAAAAGACATAAAGACAGTGTCCTATTATCTACCTTCAAAGGCCTCCAGCAGCTCTAGTGTGTCTGGTAAACCCATAACAGACTTGTGTTATGTTTTCTCCTATACATTCTTAAGATTTAATTTATAAATTAAGCACAGTAAGGAACTAACAACCAATAACAAAACAGAACAACTATTGATAGAATCATAAATGGGCCATTCTTAAGTAAAATAAAGATAACTTAGCCAAGTCACTGTGACACTGTGAGAGATCTGAGAACCAAGATAGCTACTGAGTGACTATCAGGAGGGTAGCATATACAGCATGGACACCCCAGATGGAAGGCTGGTCACATCCTGGGTCAAGTGCACCAGGACAGGATGAGATTTCATCACAGTTTCATCAACCACAACTACAAAGGTGGGGGGGTGGGGTATGGCATGGTCCTTAAGAGGAAAGTGTATTTATGTCTAAGGAAATCATGACTCAGAGCAGTGTTCCCTGTGGGTCCCGAGGACAGCACCTGGCTGAAGGGGTTGGCAAGAGAGGACAAGGCTTAGAATGCAAGAAAGGGAGGGCTCCAGACAGGGCCACCCCTGCATCCAAAAGCATGGAAGTGGGAGGAAGCACGGTTTTTGTGAAGGGCAAGGAACACAGCATGCAGTTAGAGACACTGTAGACTCATCGAAGGAGCTGCAGGGACAGGGTTGGAGCCTCTGGAATGGTCAGATGGGGAGGCCTGGAGGACAGCTGCAAGTCTGGACTTACTATGCAGACAACGGGATGCTAACTATAATGGCTCCTCCTAGGGAGACCCATTACTCTTGTAATCTTTCTCTCCTCCTCTGCTTCTTCTTCCTCCTCTTCTACTTCCTCTTTCTCCTCTTCTTTCTTTCTTTTTCTCCTCCTCCTCTTCTTCGTCTTCCTCCTCTGCCTCCTTGTCCTTCATCTGTGTAATCTTATCTGTGGAATTATGGCTTCAGTTTCTTTGAAAGCAATTTATGAGTACAGGACCCATCTTTCCATCCTTTGACTGTTCTACAGGAACTAGTTTGGAGCCCATAACTCCAGTACTCTTTATGTGCATGAAAGTGTGAAGATGCTTCTATGGCCTGTGAGAACCCAGGATGGAGGCAAAGGGCTCAGCCCAAACACATGAGCTGATTCACCATGTTTCTTCAGGTGGGCGTGGTGTGGCCCTGAGTCTCCCTGTCCTGGAGCAGCAACCTTTGTTTATATCACCACTTCTGAACTGGACACTTCCTGGTAACCACACTTCTCAGGAAAGGACAGTGTGAGACTCAGCCCCTTGGAGCACAGCAAGAAGGAAAACAGTCTACTCTCAGTCCTGGCACTGAATCAGAGAGCAGCAGCTGTGGGATTGTATTTACCGTTTCTAGGTTTTACACTGTAATTCTGAATTATAAATACATGTTATGTCACCAAACATACTCTGTACTCAGCACACATTTCCTGAATTGTGCTAGTCACTGAATCCAGGGCAGAGTCACAGAACGGAAGACAGCACAGCCCCTGTTCTCACACGAGTGAAATGGAGGGACAGACCCTGGAGCACAGCCCTTCACACCATGCAGGGTGACACTAGCGGGATGCAGAGCAACGAGCAATTTCATTTTGCCTGTCGGCAGCGGGAAGCATAGTATCATCTCTTAGGATGGGATAACTCATAAATTTTTAGATCACCAACGTGGCATAGAATAGGCTTATAGGACACAAGTCTTTTCCCAAGGAAATAAAATGTAACACGTGGGCATTATCCTTAACTTTTGATTAGAATTATTTAACCCACAGTATGTTTTCAAAAAAACAATCGCAGATTGTAAAGTTATTATCATTATCATTATTATCTGCAGCACTGAGGATTGAAGCGGGGCCTTTACACTGAGCTACATGCCCTGTTCTGCTTACTTACTTACTTATTTATTTTTTGAGACAAGGTCTCATTAAGTTGCCCGAGTTAGCCTTGAACTTGTAATCCTCCTGCTTTGGCCTCCCAGAGTGCTAAGATTACAGACATACCCCACCAGGACTGGCTGTTTTATACCTTTAAAGTAAGCCTCCCTAAGTGTCTCAGGCGGATGAAGTCGAAGCCTGGGAAGGACGCGTTACCTGGCAGGATCACGTGGACTCAGTTTGTGGACGGGCATGCACGATCCCAGCACAGCATGAGGGCAACAGGGCCATCCCTTCGCTCGGGTGGCAGGAAAAGGAGTTTTCAGAGTACAGGCTGCATCTGGAGTCTCAAGGGTTCCTTACAGCTTAACAAAGACAAATGATAAATTACGCATCAAACTGTGGCTGAGAAACCTCCCTCATCTTGATCCAGGCTGAAGTTACGATTTTAGTCCTGTTCAGAAGTAGATTTGTTTTCCCCCATTCACCTTCAGGTGTATTTGTTCAAGGAGCATAGTGAGAGTGAACTTAAATTCACTCAAATGACAGCATTCTTGTTGAGAACCTACTAGGTGCCCTGCTGTATGTGTGCCATTTAAATTACTCTCCTTAATCCTTGCTGCAGTTGTGTGAAGAGAGGTATTATCACTGCTGCTTCTGAAGAGAAGGAAATTAAAGTACAGAGACGCTGCATTAATTTACCTGCGACGAGAAAGCTAATTTGCAGCAAAGTTTAGTCCAAAGCTGGAGCTGGTGCGGCACCTTCACAAGAACACCAATTCAAGTCTCCCACTGCTCTCAGCTTCCTTCTCTGTGCTAACCTGAATCTTGTCCGTATTTCCATCGCTGTGCCTCGGTGAACAGTTAATTCAGGAGTCCTCCAGGGCAGGTGCTGGCCTTCTTATCCATCTCTGCGTTCCCAGCAACTTTACTCCTGAAGTGCCCACTATGTGCTGGACACTAAGTCAGACGCTGCAGATGCAGAGATGAACCGGTACACGGGGCTCCTGCTGCCACAGAGAACCCACTCTGCAGGGAAGTGAACACTTAGGGAAGCAATTAGAGTACCATCGCTGCTCCAGTGGGGGAAGAGTTATAGGGTTATAAGGCTTAGGACACCACAAAGTAGGGCTCCCTACCCTAGTGCGGGGAGAGAGGGAAGGAAGCTAGTGGTGCAGGGCTAATGAGGAAAGAGATTCCCAAGGGGTGGTGACAGGTACTGGGTGCAGGTGAGAAGGACAGGAGAAGGAAGTGGAAAGAGGAGACAGTGTGTACAAAGGCAAGAGGCCAGAAGACAAATGAGAAGGGGGGCAGAGAGATGAGCCTGTACAGGATCAAGAACCAGAGCTCAGGGGACCTTGAAAGGTGAGTACACTGTGGCTTAGGGTGACGCTGTGCAAGTGATGCAGAACCAAGTGGCGTGGATGCATCTGGAAGATCATTTCAAGTGCCAAGGCAAGCGTGGAATGCAGAAGAGGAAGCAGAGAGGCAAGGACAGGAAGAAGGACGCTGTCCCATACTCAAGGTGGGACTCTGCCGCAGGGGATGGTCAAGGCAGCACAGATGGCAAGGAGATGTTGGAGGCAGAATTAGAATCAGTAGGCTGGTTTTTCTAATTGGATATGGCGGATCACTAAAGGAGAGAAATCAAGGGTGATCTTAGGTTGCTGGCTTGGGCAACTGGATAGAGCGGAGGCATCTTCTGGTCTGGCTGGTCACTCAGTTCATCTGTCTGGTGTGGATGTGCTCCGGAAGTGGATGAGGTGGATGAAGGTCAAGAGTGGGGCGTGTGAGCTGGCGAGAGAAGGATAGAAGTCATCAGCTATGAGACTGAGTGAGATTACTCAGAAATTAAGAGACAAGAGAGCACTGCGGAATAATGTTGGAAGTCAGAGAGAAAGAGAGCAAAAGAATGCATGACAAGTGGAGAGAATGGAGAGGAGAGATGCTGCCAAAGGGAAGGCTTCATGAAGGCGGGGGCCATGGCACAGGTCAAATGGAGCCTGGAAAAGGACCCCCAGCTTTCGCAGCAAGAGACTGGTGTCTCCCTAAGAGCAGCCAGGTCACAAGGACAGTGGGCACCAGCTGGGTGGAGCCGAGGACCCAGGGGAGGACCTGTTTAGTGGCAGAGACACATCTTGCACCTCAGTCTCTTTATTAAAATCTGGACCATCATGGAGGTGTTTTTTCCTATTTTCAGTCTATTTCCATGTAGCTGTGGGAGACACTACTAACAGGTGAATCTCCAGGCAGGATCCGGCTTGGAGCAGAAATTGAGATATGAATGGATGGAGACAAAGACTAGACCATGAGTCACGCTGCTGGAATGCACCAAGGCGCCTGGCGTCCGGTTGCTTCTGCCACCTCCAGTAGGACCACTCTCTGGGGTGAGCCTTGGCTTTCACGGCAGTGCTGCAGGGCACGACTGCAGGCAGGATTCAGACTACCTGTGAGGGGTGACCAAAGAGGGGACACTGGTCTCCAGGTGTCTGTATTTGGGTGGACAAATGAAGGCATTCTGAGAAGCTAAGAAGCAAAGCCACTGAGGTCTTGGTTCTCTGTGAAGTCTGCTTCTCAACTCACAGGATTCTGTGAGGACAGAAAGATCACAGACACGGAACCCTTAGGACGGTCATGTCCCTGGCAGGTGGTCAGGGTCCAATGCAGGCAAGGCATCTAAGGCCTCTAAGGCCTCTCCCCAGGCTCCGGCCCCTGCTCTTTCCCAGGAAATATGTGGCTATGCTAAGGGCTCCAAATAACTCATTCACGTGGCTCGACACACTGACTTTTGTGGGAGACAATACACTGGGGACAGCTGCTCTCATTAGCTCTGGGGATGACAATAAAACTGGAAAAGATGAGAAAAATGGAAAGTGATCTTCGCATCTGAGTTCAAGGATTCAAGATACGTGCAAAGATGAAAGAAAGCTCTATTTCTTAGAGTCCTTAAAGCTCAAGTGGAAAAGAGAATAAAAATCATTGGCAAGTGCAGCACCTTCTGTTCCCTTTTGATAGAGTAAAGAAGGTACCAGTGGAAAATACAGGGGGAAAATGGGCTGGTTTCCTGTGGAAGGGTTTGGCTTCCTAGAAAATGAATCCATTTTCAATAATACAACAGGCTACAAACATTTATTAAGTACCATTCTTTGCCAAGCACCATGCAGGACAATGGTGAGAAATACTTAAAAAGAAGGGAGATGGCCGGAGTTGTGAACTATTAAAACTGCTTGAAAGAAGTAAAGTAGCTTTAACTGGAAACTATATTCATAGGAAAAGATACTCACAGGGACGTAGTGGGCCCCCCAGCCCGGCTGTACCCCTCCCGTGTCACCTTGCTGGGTCCTCTGCCTTTGAGGGGGGCCTGGCTGTCCCAGGTGGCAGCTGAAGTCTGGGTAGCTCAGCACCCTGGAGAGCGGCAGCTTTGTTATTTGAGCCTGGTGCACTTTATTGCAACCTAATTCTTATGCAAATACATTATTATTACATATTTTACAAGTCTACTCCTCTAGTTCTAAGAACCTACAGGTGTGACTTATTCATATCGTTTTTGCCTATACTGGAAAAAGTCACATCTAGATTAAAAGTAAATATACTCCCACTTTATGTAACAGAGGTAGTCCCGAAAACTTGCCTATAAATCAATATTTACTTAATAGGGTGCCACCTTTGTCGTTACATACGATTTCCAGAGATAAATTCTCGGTTTGTCATTAATACAAAATTGATTGTTGTTACTACCCTGCCGAAGTTGCTCTTCATTTTCTTCTTGACTGTATTCTTTTGCAGTATGTGCAACCACTCTGAATTTGTGCATTTGGAAGTGTGGATGGTCATGGATTGGAGTCTCTTAACACGTGGCTCTTTGTGCATTTTCAAACAAAGAGTTAATAATCATAACACAGTTGGGGGTTCCCAATTTTTCCCCTCACCATCTTCCGAAAACACTGACTGAGGGACCCATCTTTTCCAACCCCGTTTATATTACACATACAGATCCATACTTACATAAATGGCTTTTCAGGGCACAGAATACAAAGTGAAACTGTCATTGTTATTTCCTAATGTGTTCCAGGATATTGCTTGGCTAAACCATAGTCACTAAAGCCCACAAAAAAAACATAAGCTGCCTACCGTCTTCTGTGAGGTGCATTATCTGAAAGAAGCCACTGTGTAGATAGTACCTCTGCTAATTAATTAGTGCCGATCATATTAATTTTTCTGAACAAAAATGAAACTAAATATTGTACTTTACATTCTTTTTTCCCAGTTCTAGTTCAAAGTAAAGAGGCCAGGATAAACTCAGCTGCAGAAAACTGCTTACAGTGATTCTTTTTCCTAATTACTAAAATCAATGGGTATTAAAAAAAAAAAAAACCAAAAAACCCTTATGTTCAGTTTTGTTGTTGGTTTTCCAAGACAGGGTGGCTAATTAAAACTACTGCACATTCTGGTATGCAGTTTATGATTGTGAAAAGGTCACATACTTGAAAACAAAGTTCATCGCACCTCCCACATGGAGCTAAATAATCACAGAGGGTGTTTAAAAATAATTTCTATTCCTCTCTTCCAAGCAGCTTCTTTTCTTTTCCCTATCTGCTGATGACGATCCAGCAATACCACTGCTTTTCCTGATGGCAGGCGTACTTTGGAGCCCTCCAGTCGCCTGAGTACACCTACAATTTTGCAGAGGGCATAAGAAGACAGGGGTTCTGGTTCTGGTAAGGGACCACACCTTGGAATGGTGATCTTCCAGAACTGGGAAACTTGGCTAAGCATCACTGGATATCTGCCACTCTGCGGACAAGTAAATCTATGTTAAAGCCCATTTCTCTGTTAGGAAGAGTCACCTTTGCCTCTTCTTGGAGGGGTCTCTCAGTTCAGATGGGCATCCAGTGGCCCCCAGTTCCCATTCCTCACCCTGTCTAAGGCAAACTAAACTTCATCTGGTCTCTCCCAAGTCAGCCATAACTCCAGCCTGGCCTCAGGCTTTTTGTAATGGTGCCTGATTAGCCCATCTGTGTGTGCATTCACCCTCTTCCGGACTCTGCAGTGTGTTTTCTCATACTGCCTCTTACTTTCAGGACTTCTACTCTGCATTTTAAAGTGTGGTACCAGTATGTGTCGCACCCATCTGATGTCTGCTAGGACAGCAACTATTGGTAGAAGAGTATAATTTAAAAGACAGCAGCTGCAGATAAGTAGTAACTCAAGTTAATGTGCGGACTCAATCTGATGTTACCAGCTTTTCTTAAGTGGTTTTTTCCTACCACTGACACTTTGCAATAGAAATCTCAGGAAAGGACACAAAATTGGGGCATCACAAAAGGAGACAATTGGGCGGCATGGTGGCACACACTTGTAATTCTAACACTCTTGGAATCTGAGGCAGGAGGATCAAAGATTTGAGCCCAGTCTGGATAACTTAGCGGCTTAGCAAGACTCTGCCTCCAAATAAAATAAATAACCAAATAGAAAGGGCTGGGATGTAGCTAAGTACAAAGACTCTGGGTTCAATCTCTAGTACCGGGCGGGGGCAGGGGGAGGGCGGAAAGACCATCAAATTACACGTGCTAGATTACAGGAAAGGAAAAGACTTTTTAGATACCCATAGAATTTCAAGGACAATTTGACTAATCAGGGCTTGTTTTCCTTAGTTAAAATGTTTTTCAAACCTTAATAATACCTGCCATGCCAGCATCTTCTCCCCAAAGGTCTGCTTGTTTATATTATTTAACACTTGCAATTTGCAGGGATGTTAGCAGGAGGGATGTGTTCATCCTCACCAGCCTTCAGAGAAGGTGGCAGTCGAAGCACAGGGCTATGCTTCGACTGACGCGTTTATGGTGAGCTGATTAAACACCTATCACTGCTACAGGGCTGTGGAAGTCCTGAAAACCTACCCAGATCCCACATCTACAGCACAGTAAGAGGACAAAAATAACCACAGTGAACAATCATGCCAGCACGCAGGGCTGTTTTGGGCAGACTATACAGTATGATTACGAAGACGAGAAGTTGAATATTTAATATTACCTAACATTTCTATGAATCAAATACTGAATTTTTAATAATCTACATATACAAATTGAAAATATAAAAATAGAGAGGTTAAGTGATCTGTCTAGGGTTGCACAAACTGGTTTCTGAGCTAAGATCAAATTTACAACTTCCTGTATTAATTTTCCTCACCCTACGTTAAACCGAAGGAAAAAACTAAGGCTATTATTAGTCTTCGAAGCAGGTCTCTTAATTAACTTGCATGTCCACTCGCTGGTGAAACAGCTAATGTTTATACTGACGAGACAGAGAGAAGTGAGGCACTGGGGCCCCACTGAAGTAAGCTGCAGAAGAAAGAAAAACATTCATTTGGTTCCTCACGAGAGTAACAATTTTCAGATAATAAAACTGCAGAGAAACATGCCCAATCTTAAGTAATAATTCGTATATTTTAAACTGGGTAATTTTAAACTTCTGAAACTTTCTCTGTCTCCGTCTCTCTCCGCGTCTCTGTCTCTGTCTCTCTCCGCTGAACAGAATTTGTAAGGATGCCATCACTAAAGCCGCTACAGCCTCCTCCTCACTGTTCTTTAGTGTGAAACGAATGTGAGATCTGAGTTACTGCACTGTCATTCCATAAGCAAAAGAATAACCAAGTGAAACTAAAATAAAAGTGCCTGCAGTATTAGGCAAATGCTCTTTTGTTCAGGGAGACAGCAGTCCGGTGGTCTCAGGGACCCTGCGTACATACGCTCAGCATCAAGCTGTTTCCATTAAAGGAAAATGAGAACGAAACAACTTTTGATAAGTAAAATGATAATTATGTGCAGATGACATGTTTATTTAACCAGAAACCCCAAATAATTATATGAAAAATTACAAAGAAGAATACAATGGCAGGAGCAAAATTAATATCCATAAATTGACAGTCTTTACATACAAACCAATTCAGGCAAGAATGTTAACTCACTTTCCATTTGCTGTAGCAAAAAAATAGTAAAATGCTTAGAAATAAATCTCAATAGAAGGGTGCAATTTCTACAAGAACAAAGCTTAAATTGCTATTAAAGAGCAGGAAATATTTTGAATATGGGAAAGGTTTATTATACTCAAATTAATAAACAGAAAAGTTGATATAATCTCAAAATTAATCAGATTTTTTTAAGGTTTTTTTGTAGCAGAGAGACAAATTAAATTCATTTGTTACATGAACAAGGATGAGTAGCTGGGAGAACTCTGGGAAAGGAAGAGAGTGAGGAGGGGATTAGTGGTTATTTAGGTCTAAAAACCCGCTGTATTAAGCTACAGTGATGGAAATGATGTGGAACGGATGCAAGAACAGAGAGGCAGAACATGACTACAGAAAGGACTTTGATGTGTGATGAAGACAGGATTTCCAACAGTGTGCAGAATAGGGGAGACTCGATTAATAGCATGGAGACAACCGGGTAGGCAACTACACAAAAGCAAGCTTAAATATCTGCCTCACACCTTTGGCAAGAGTCCATTCCAAATCGAGCAAGACTTCCAACCTCAAAAATGAATCAATAAGAGCACCAGAAGGCATCCTAGAAGGCTGAGGTGGGAGAATGGAAAGGTCAAGGCTGACCTGTGTAACAGCAGCTTAGCAAGACTCTGTCTCAAATAAAAATTTTTAAAATAGAACTGGAAGTGTAGTGCAGCGTGAAGGCCCTGTGTCCCATGCCCATTCCTGGGGTGGGGGTGGGGCGGAAGAAACCATGGCAGATTCTTTTTTAAGGAAAGAGGAGTCCTTCTTAGTGTGATATAAAACTTGAAGCAAAAAATGAACAGGTTGATGTATTTGAGTACAAAATACATAAAAAGCCATGAAGAGTGCTATAAGCAAATGCAAAGATAAAAAATATGCTGGATAAAAACCCCTGCATTTTGCAATATAGAAACATGGCTAATTTCACACATATCTCTATAGAGCACAAAAAAGGAGAAAAACAGGTTCAGGATTTTACCTGGTATTGACAGAGAAAGAAACACCAATGGCTCTTAAAATATGAAAAGATGCTTACCTCACCCTCATGTTTAACACCATTTTTGTAACTAACGAAGTTTCTCAATATGTACAATGTGTGGAAAGAGAAGCCTTCTTAGTTGTTGATGGTAGGAGTAAACTGGCACAAGTTTTAGAAGGAATAATTTGGTGTTATCTAAAATGCACACACCCATTGACCAGTCATTGCCCTTACAGAATCTATCCTAAATTTTGCACGAGTATAAAATGATGAATGTGAAAGACACTCTGACGCGTTCTTTATGTAGCAAACAACCTCATCATATTCCCTAGTATTGAGAAGGGCAAGGCCATTTCATGTGCACCAATGTGAGCCATTTGTCAAATTTATTGCTAAATGACACAGGGAAATGTTTAACCATGTATACGGTATGGCATCATTTGTGTATGCACATATTCATATAAACACATATGCAGTTACTGTAATAAGTGAGAGTCACAGGAAAATGGTAGAGTGATTGTCCCTGAGGAAGGAACCAGGGACTGAGTGTCAGGCCCGGGGAGGGGACTTACATTTTACCATACAGCTTCTCATGCCTTTAGAGTTCAATACTAAGTATATGTATTATCTATTCAAAAACCAGTAATTTACCAATCAACCTTCTAAATCTTCGGGCTGGTAGAAATAGTAAGTAGCAAAATGCTAAGTCAAGGAGAATGAGACCAATGAAAGAAAGCAGGAACAGTCGCATAAGAACACTTTCTGACTTTCATCATTATGTGTTACTTTTTGTTGTTTTATTAACCAAATATGCTGTTAGGGTTGTTTCAGGACAGAAGAGGCTCATGAGAGAAGAAGGTGGCACAGATCTACTTACTGTCAGGAGGCCCCTCCTCGGGCTTGCACGCAGTCCCTCTGAGTCCTTGGTAGTACTGAAGTTCACTGCAGCGAAGAGAGAGAACAGGAGGAAAAGAGAAATTATGTTTTTGATTCTAAAGTTTCCAAGGTGACACATCTTAGTTTGCAGTCTTATTGGAACAGGAACAATGCATTTGCTTGTGCCTTCCACCTCAATTTTTGGGAAATAGAAATTTTATTTCAAATTTTCTTTTTTATTCACTGCTATTTCATTTTCTTCCTATTTCATTAATTTTCTGGGTTTAAATTTTATTGCATTTTAAAACCTCTAATAAGGATGAAGTAAAATACTTTAAAACAGACCCACAGACACAGAACCCACTGTAACTTCACTACATGTCACAAACGGCCAGTTATCTCAAAGGTCCAGTTTTTCCTTTATAAATGCAGTGAGCTTACTGTTGTGAAATATTCAAAGCATTAGCAAACTACCCCTACCATCTCAGACTTCCTTTTATTTAGCTGGTTCCAGTTTTCAATTTTATAGTGGCGCTTTGGCTAGACTGGCCCATTAAATACTTAATAAGTCCAGTTGTCACATGGGAGCTGGAGTATGTGATCACCAAGGAAGCCACATGGAATCCAAAATCTAAGCCCAGCTCGAGCTCTGATTTATGGCCTGCCCTCTTCCTCTTTCCTGGGAGGAGAATGATTGTTAATCATTATTTTAGCTTCTGTTTCACAGGAGATTTTGCAAGCTGATGTACTTGCTCCCGACAAGCACACTGGAATGGGGAACCAACCGTCTTCTTGCCAGTCTGGGTTACACGTTTTCTGTCTGCAGAGAAGATAAGCCCTTTCCTTCACTTTGCTGCAGACAGGCAGAGAATACAGTGGTTCCTCTTATCTGCCACTTTGATTTCTGCAGTTCCAGTTATCTGTGGTCAAATGTGATCCAAAAGTGCTACATGGAAATTCCAAAAAGAAAAAGTTCATAAGTTTTAAATTGTACGGTATTCCGAGTAGTGTGCTGGGTCCTTGTGCTGCCTTGCTCTGCTCCCTTCAGAACATGAGCCGTCCCCTGTCCAGCACCTCCATGCTGTAGAGCTACCTTCCCCCTTTTCATTACCAGAGGGACAGGTGCAGGATCCATGCTCGTCTTCACGTAACCCTGATGTTACTTAATCACGGCCTCAGAGAACAGGAGCAATGATGCTGATAATTCTGACATGTCAAAGAGAAGCTGTAAAGTGTTTCCTTTCAGTGAAAAGAGTTTCCAATTTCAAAAGAAAAAAAAACATATTGAGGTTGTCAAGATCTATAGGAAGAATCAGTCTTCTACCTGTGAAACTGTGAAGAAGAGAAAAGAATTCCGTGCCAGTATTTGCTGTCCAATCTCAAACTGCAAAAGTTATGGCCACAGTGCATAGGTACTTAGTCATGATGGCAAAGGCACTGGATTTGTGGATAGGAGATGTGAACAGAAAACATATTCTGACTGGTGAGAAAGTGGTAGGCTAAATGCATTGAGCCTGAGCGCCCCCACTGCAAGTAGCAGCTGGTTCCCTAGTCTCAGGAATGGGTGTGGATGAGACATGAAAACATTATCGCACAGGCTGCAGGTGACCTCAAAGAAGCCGCTGCCTCATTTCTGGCAGAGCGGTAGGAACTGATTAAGGGGAAAAGAAACCATCAAAAGCCAGTCTTCAAATGCAACAAAATCAGGATCCTGAGGATCCAGGAAAACACCCAATGGAACCTACATTCTTCGAGTGCAGAGAAGATAGGCGGGCATGGGACATGAAAGGACAGACTGACTCTGTAGTTATGTGGCCACACTGTAGGACATACGTGAGACACCAGGTGGAGCGAACAGGGCACAGAACACACGCAGTATCCAAAATGAAAACAAAAGCTACTTTGAGAAAATAAGAGATCACATTCATATGGCTTGTATTACAGTGTATTGTTACAATTGTTAAATTTTAAGTTATTATTGTCAATCACTTAATTTATAAATTAAACCTTATCATAGGAATATATGAAGCAAAAAACCCACAAGACTACACATTGAAGACCCTGTGGTAGGATCAGCTGCCCCCGGCTCTGCCCCGGCCTCCCACCAACGACCTGCTGATTGTCACCACTGAGCTGCACGCACATAGGACGGGGACTAAGTCAACGTGACGATGGCTACAAATCACGGACATCACTTCTATAAAATTTAATGTGGTTTTCCCTGACTCGGAATTACTAAAAGTAAAATAGCAACAACAATAATAGCTGTGGTCTGCGGAGAACAAAGCGGCGTCAGCAATGAAAGCCTTTACTGTCCTAGTGGGATGTCACGGGTGGCACTGCTCCAGACCTGGGAATTTACCCATCCTCACAGATGCAGATGTGGAGTCTCTGGGGTGCGGGGAGCAGAGGATCTGCGATCTCTCCCATTCTGTCTGCCTCGGCGAGGGCTGCTGCTGGGGTCCAGAGCACAGGCGCCCCCTGTCCCCAGTCCTCTGCCTGCTCCCAGGCCGCCGCTCTGGGGGCGCACCACTCCCACCTCCACTGAGTGCTGTAGCTTCCCTGGCTCTGGGGCACTCTCTGGCCTCCCACCAACACAAAACAGCCCCTGTCCACCTTCAGTCTATGTGCTGTCTCCTGGGCTTAGCCCAGCTGCATGAATAAGGCGACGGTCAGGCTCTTCGTGTCTCTTTTCCACTTGTGGCCCGACCCAGGTTTGATTCAGCCCTCTTGGACATTTCCTCTCGGCTTTTGCAAAGCCTCCCCATGCTCAGGGTAGGAAAATACCATTCGAGCCAGGTGTGGTGGCCCGAGATCGTCATCCCAGTGCTGTGGGGGGCTGACGCACGTTCAAATCAAACTTAGGCAACTCAGTGATAAACTCCTTTTTATCATCAACAGCTTCTTAGGAGCATCCTATCCAGTCCTCTTTACAGCACATGCTGCAGACGCAGGTTGGTGTTTGAAACTCAGTCACTTGACTAATTTCTCAGCAGCTAGAGTGTGGAGACACGAGCTCTCAATACCGCACAGACAGACACCTCGGGTTTGGAGTTAAACTGGAGAACAATGGAGTCTTCGCTCTTATGACCAGTGACCAGGACTTTTCAGGTCTTGTCGATGAAAACAAACGTATTCACTTCTGTGTCTGCTTCCTGTGACCTCATTGCAGTTTGGCTGAGTCTGTGACCCTCGGTGCTGGGTAGAGAGTAACTGCTGTGTAAAACTTGTGTCGAATGGCTGATCGTGGAGGAAAAGGGTTTGAAGGCCGTGCTGTGTCTATCTGTAATACACACTCAGTGAAGAGTTACGATCTGGGTATTTCCTAGTAAGGGATAACTGCTTTTGTTTTAGGCAACCCTGGAAGGAGGCAGGATTTTGAACTGTGCCTAAAACATAAGCGCCCGAATGACAGTTTTAGGAAAACACCCTACATAAGACTGCGCTAAAAGAACATTAATATTGACATATGGCGCTACTCCCTGAAGTGGAGTGAGAACACTTAGCCGACTCATTACCTCTGAGGGACACACAGTACGGCACCTTTCGCGGGAGTCTGTGCCCAAGCCGCAGCACAGTGAATGTGCGGGGAGCTGGCCCATCCTGCCCTCACTGTGTCTCAGCGCAGTGGAGGAGGTGTCTCCCCTGCAGACCCCAGGCTCTGTGTCAGACTGCGCGCTTGGGACGCGGCCCCACCCTGCTGGCTTTGTGGGCTTGACCAGGAGCAGGCGCCTGTGCCAGCAGCCGGTGCACTAGCTGCGTGGCCCTGGGAGGGCTGTCTACACCTGGCACCACACTATCTATCTCTGTGGCTAGAAAAAAACAAAGAGGGAGGAGGAGGAGGAAGAGGGGGAGGGGGAGGGAAGGAAAGCCAAGGGAGGGGAGGACTAGAAGAGGAAGGTGCAGCTGCACTTGGAGGGCTGCAAGCAGCAGAGGAGAGCAGCTTCGGCCACGGAACCTGTCTTCACCCACCTTCGTTCCATTCCCAAGAGGCTCCTCAGAAGAATAAGCTTTGCCCCAAATCATCAAACTGTCTTTGCTTCCAGAGACCCAAAAATGTTATTTTTTATCCAAGTCCCCACAGTCGATTTGCCTGTAGGTTTAGCTGATGTCTCCCCAGAGCGGCAGGGTCTGAGCCAGTCCCTGAGGCATCTGCCGGTGGACGGCACCCTGGCTGACGGCACCCGTGCCTGCTCTCCCTCTCTCTACTCAACACTGAGTTGCGGCAGAGACGGGGAAAACGGTAACGGCTTTCAACTCGCAGTACTGAAGTGAGTTTCGGAAAAGGAACCTGGCACAATCGTCATTGCATAGGAGACCCAGGCAAGTTCGCCACCTTCTTTACTTGTTAGTAAAAATGTTAACCAGTCAGGATGTGAGCTAGCAAAACGCTCTTGCAAAGAGTAGCCAGTTCAGAAAAGCAGTAAATGCAGAACTTTGAGTATTTTAAGCAATTATCCACATATTCATGCCAGTCAATTTGAGATAAGAAACCTTAAGAAACCAAGCTTTTCTAAAAATTACTAAGTTCCGGGACAGGACTCTATTCAGTAAATATTATAAATAGTGGCACAATATTCGGAGAACACTGGGCCAAAAGAAAGCCACAAAGTTAATGCTCTGTATTCTTTTCCTTGATAAAAACAATGTTTAATATGACTCCAAACTAAATTTAATTTCTCCCATGTACTTTCTCAGAGTATGCTGGGGAAATTTTTTAGGAACACATAAAATCCTGGCTAAGCTAGCCTTAGCCTTTTCCTTTAAGTAGAATTTGTATTAAAAAAAACTATTTACACTCACTATTCTGAAATGCAATTAACCTCACGGTCTTTACAATGATGAAAATACTAATAATTTCACTGTATAATTTATACAATTTAAGGGCAAAGTTCCTCAGTCTCGATAAACAGTGCTACCCTCTGTGATTAATACCTGCACAGAATAATTTCTAAAGTATCTGATTTTAAGCAGCTTGGCAAAATCAACGCCTAATATTTTCTAATCTGCACAAAAAAGCTCAGATTTGCTACTGAACTGAATCTGCATTGTTTCCCGGTAGCTCCGTCCATAGGCTGCGACTATGAGGCAAACCACTTCCAATTTTCCAGGGAGATATCTTTTTCTTTTGTTTTTTTCTCTAAAGGAAATAACATGGGTCTGAAACGAGCTCTAGTGAGAGGAACAGAGAGCAAAAGGGGAGGATTTTTTTCTCCCGGCAGGTGATTTGCTCCTAACTGAGAAAAAATGAAAAAGCAGCTTTTGTTGTGGAATGTGTACTGCTCTGCTCTGAAATTCCTGAAAGTATTCTTAAGATGTCACATGTTAGAGTCACAGAGATATGACGTCAACATTGTGACAAGCAGATCTGAGAGGTGGAGGTGCCAGCTGCTACCAGGATCGTGAGTGGCTGTGAGCACCTGCAGCAGTGACCGTGGACTCAGCCTGACCGAGGTGTCCTTCGCAGACACTTTGTGCTTTTGCTCCACGCGGCATCTTCAAAGTGTACTACTCGACAGAACACACTGTGCCAGCCTGGTTGGGTTGCCAGCCTGGAGCTGTTGACTAAATAAACTCTCGCTGTCCCAGGAGCTGTGACGAGATGCTGCTAAGATCATGACAGCCCGTGGTGACATCTTCATTCAAGAATGAACAGCAAAATCCTGGTGCGTTTCCCCGCTAGGACAGACTCGGACAAATCTGGCCCTGTCTTGGCCGAGTCGGTAGAGTGCCCGGTTCGTCCTCTCACTCAGGCTTGGCACGGTGTCCTGGCGTCTCTGCTGTACTCAGAGACGCTGTCATCACAAGTGTCCCGCTTTTCAGCCATGGCCCTCACGACATTGCATTCGCAATTCCCAGTGGTGTGGGGCAAATGTTAACAGTGGGGACAATCGAGAGCAGCAATCATGGCTGCCACACCAGATACCACAGCAAACACGAAAGGGGTTTGGAGTGTTCCCCGTTGGTTAGCTCTTCTGTCCATTAATCATTAAGGTGAGACCAGGCTGCAGAGCTCTGTGCTTGATCACCGACAGGCTTCCCTCGCAACTTCTACAATACTGTGCTGTTCAGTCACAGAGTGTCTACTTTGAAGTTTTTTTTGTTCCCTTGAAAAGCAACTGGAGGCCATTCTGAAGGCTTACTAAGAACTCAGACGAACACTTAGCAATGAGTAAAAAACTGCCTGTAAGTCAACTTCATAAGCATATTTCTTTGATGGTTGCTCTCGATTGGAAAGCCCCATAAACCATCATATTGATCATTATCGCTTAGAGTGAGGTTCAAATAATGGCTCTCAAATTTAGTAAGTCTGCAGAGTGCTTTCTGAATCATAAAGCAATAAAATAGATTCAGAAAAATTTCACTATTCAATCTAATTGCATTTTATGGAACATGGCAGTTGACATGTGGCTAACTCTCAATTAATCAATATATCAGATTACACTACACACGAATCAGTGCACATGCCTTTCCAGACGCTGGTCGTAATGGACAACAGGGTTACCTTTGTAGAATAACGAATATCAGTCTTCAGATGTTAAACAAATAAAAAAGCGCAAATATCTTAAGAGGAAAGTTCAAGTTGCAAGATTCATATGCCTTTTCCACCCAACTTGCTGAAGTAGAAGAGAATCTCAATTCAAGTTTTGCAAACACTTGACTTTTTCGTACCTTGCCACTCATGACAGTATTTCTGTTTCAGGACTGAGAGAGTAAGTAGGCTAACGGATGTAAAGAGTCCTGACACTGTTAGTTTGCAGGAAAAGAACAAATCAACAAACTGGAAAATGCGCTGTGCAGGCCCAAAATCGTGCTGTGTAAACCTAACCCAACAGATTCCCGAACTCAGGTGTGCGCTTCACAGCAAGGCAAAGACCACTCGCAGCTTGGGGGTGACAGCAGAAAGGTTCTGTCGATTTTGCTTCCCACGGCCGATATGGCACTTGGGAGAACAAATCCAGTGTAGGAACCTGTGATTATCACCCTATTCTTGTTTCTCACGTCTTCTTATTTTTAAACAGTATAAGAGGTTCCTTATATATTTCCAGCTAGTGTCGGCTCTTTAAAAATGTAGTAAGACAGCTTGGAATCTATTTATGTGTATTAGTAAAGCATCTGCTTGCATAGCTGAAATATAAATTTGATAAAGCAATACTTTAGAGAGAAAAAGGCAAGGGACATGGCTCCAGAAATGTTGCAAAATTCATTCAGTACTAAGCTGCACCTATAGGACAGCCATGAGCTTAGGCCCACAGGCTGCGAAAATAAGCAAAGATTCCCCGCCTATGAGGAGCTCAGGGTCTAGTGACTGTCTTGAAATTATATGGTCAGTGAAGGCAGATGGACTAAACATCGGGGGAACAGGGACTTTGAGGAAGAATCAGGGCATGCGAATGTGTGATTGCAAGGTCTGTGCAGCCTGGCTGGGCTCCGTCTGCTCCCCACACACGGTCTGCCTGTTCAACCCAGCTCCGGCCAACACGCCACTTCTCTTCCGATGTCGCTCTTTAAGTCCCTCTGCTTCTCTTACAGCGCTGGGGACAGTGTATGTGATTGCTTCTTTTTGGTTATGATAAAGACCTTCCAAACTCCATTTTTATAGAAGCACAGATCCCAGCGTAAGAAGAGATGAATAGAGACACCCAAGCCATTTAGGAGACAGTGTCGTGTGGCCCAAGCTGTGGGCCTGCAGTAACACCTGTGTCCCCACCCTGACCCCATCATCTTTTGTGTGGACCAAAAGTAAGTCACTTTACTTCTGCACCTGAGTTTCTGCTCACTGTAGGAGTCCTGTCTGCGGTTCTTCCTGTGAAGGGTTTAGGACACACAGTACTTAGGAAGACAAGCAGGGAAACAGCCTTCTCTTCTGCCCTTGCCTCACACCCTCCCTCTTCCATGCAGCGTGGCTCGGTTCTCTTCCCACTCTGGATCTGGGCCATGTCTCTTCCTCGGAGATAGGCCCCACCCTTCTAGCACACATGGGTGCTCTTTCCTGGCTCTCATCTGGACTGCAGCCTCACATGGATTAATGTCGGCACCCACAAGTTCCCTGCCAGTACAGACTCATGCTGCGCTTGTTTGTTGTGTCTCCCCCACGTCCAGAACAATGCTGGACATACGTAACACAAACTTATGGGTTGTTGTGGGGACACGGACGTGGCCTTGTGGAAAGGCCCTGGGCACCTCCACAGGGAGGGCTCAGCTTCCTCTGCCACACTTACGGGTCACACACCTACCAGAAGACATGACAGTTCTGCCTGAAAACTACTCTCAAGACTTGTTCAGGGGCTGGGGATTTAGTTCAAATGGTAAAGCACTTGCCTAGCAAGCACAAGGCCCTGGGTTCAATCCCTAGCACCTGCCACCCCCTCCCAAAAAAAGACTTGTTCCATGGATGGACATTTTTACCTTAAGAATCCAACCGGTCATCTTACACTGTCTACTCTTGGAGAAACAACTCACGCTGCAGCCCCTTACTTGGCTGGTGACCAGCTACTTCACTTGTGACACTGGTGATGGGAACACCATTTTATCCTCTTCAGCCTGTCTGAGGATTTCTGAGAAGCTCATGGGGTTTAAGGCGGCTTTAGCCTTTGGAAAAATGGATCTCTCACCACAGAACATTTCTAACATTTTTTACTGTGTGTGTAATTTATGACTGAAGGATGCGTGAATTTGTCAGGTTCACTTTACCTACACTACTTACCTTTCAAATCACTAGGCTTAAAAATTGCTAAGCTCGGGATAGAAGTGTAGGAGTGAGTCATGACCAAGATGAGGCGGAAGCGTCCGCGTGGACAGGGGTGTTTGAAAGTAAGAGAGTTTAACAGTGTGTTCAAGATGTGATACTTTTTGGGAGGGTTGATCTAGAAAGAGGTGACAAAATTTTTTAAAATCAAGGCTAAGCAGAAAACATCACTCAAACAAGGATCATTTTTAAAACATTTTATTTTCCAACCTCCATGTTCACAGAAGCCACACAAGAAATCTTTTGATATAACAGATAATATAAAATAATAATAATAACCCTGTGCAGTCCAGCCAAGTGCCACACATCATCTGATGGATATTGTTGGGAAAGGGCAGCCCAATGCTGTAGGCCTGACAAGGAAACTGGAATCCAGATTCTCAGACTCCTCAGGACACACAGAGGGGTGAAACACAGATGACTAGACTTTTTTATCAGCCTCTTCTCTGTACACAGGATCCTTATTTCTCCTTTTCAAATGCAGCAATACCAACAGTTAAGTCACCCGTCCTAAGTGATGATCTAAAGGTGCACTGAGTACAAGGCTCAAGCACCCTTCTTCCAGGGAAGTGTGGTTCCTCTATTTTGCCTCAGAGCATGGTTCATGGTAAATATGGCCATATTTCTTTGACATAAAAGGGGTTAGGTCTGTAAAATTCAATAATGGTAAGACAGCCACTCTGTCTTCTCCAAGGAGAAACTTCTGGCCAAGCAGAAAGGCATTCTTCCGGAAAAGAAAGACTGTCATCCAACAGAATGAGTGTCAGAGGCCCTGAAACGGCCCCGGACTGCAGCTTCAATGCCAGCTTCACCACACAGCACGGCTTTGAAGTTTCTGCACAAGTCTGCATTCACATGCGGTCAGAGAGGACGCAGGCAGCAGCTCCAGAGCCCACACCCGGGAGGCCCCGTGGTGCCCGGGCACCCCTGCCAGGAACCACCAAAGTGTGGTGAATTCATGTCTGCTGCATTTCCCAGAGGCGTCCGAATACCGTCCTGCCTTCGTGTCTACAGTACTCTAGTCTGAATGTCCTTTTCCATCAGTGCCTCCTTTGAGTCACTCTGCTATTTTAAGAGGTGAAGGTTCTTCTCCATTTGCCAGGTGAGGAGACTCAGACTCACAGCCACCTCAGGCAGTCAGTTTGTGGCTGGGCTCCAAGTTACAGTCCCAGCCGCTCTTTGAACGGTGCTACCCACTAAGCCGCACAGCCCAGGAGTGTCCCCGGTGTGTAGAAGGAGCCCCACCCTGTCTCTGTATCACTTACTGTGTCACCTTGGATAGGGCACCCGCCCTCCCTATCAGCTGCCTCAGTAACAAAGTAGGAACCACAATTCAAAGGGAAAACGGGAGAAACTGATATATATATATGGGAATACTGAGATGAGCAAGTTATTATTGTAATTATTATCATCATAGTGAACAGATTATGGAAACAGTTATTTGATGCCACCTCTAAGACATGTTTTTAAAAAGAGTGTGTTTTTCTTAGTTACAGAATTAAAAATAGGAAACGTGTATAAGTGACAATTCATTGCCACTGGGGAATTGTTTTTAAATCATCATCTTTCTAAAGGAAAAAAAAATCAAAAGAGCTGCATTTAAAATAACTCAGGGAACCTCTTTTTTTCAGTTTTTAACTTTCTTAAATACTTGTTATTTTACTGCTTGTTTTATTTATTTTCTTATGGTTATTTTATAGTCCCATTTTCCTGCACATCACAACCACTAAGTGTGTGGCAGTCAAAATTTGAAGGGAAAAATGCATCAATAATTCAAAAAGGGAAGCAAATCAACGAGAAAAAGCATAAGAAGTTAGTAAATGAGGGAGAGCCATGTAGATAATAGAGAAACAGTTGTCTAGGCAAATAAATAAAGTCTATGACATAAATGATACATGATGTACCCCACCAGGCAACAGTAACTATAGTAACAAGAAGAGATGCAGTGTGCTCAGAGTAACTCATCCGAATACGTAACTGCCACACTAAACACATTTCAGGTATATCTCATGCACCTATTTTCACATGACACTGAAACATATTATGTCTCTTATTTATGTAAAATTACAAATTTTAATAGTAGCTGTTACTTTATAAAGAAAATTTCCTGAGTCTCCTGACTTACATAACAGGTCACATGCCTTAATCCAAATGTCCTGGTACTAGCAGCAACTCTCATTTTCCACTTCTTAGTAATGAAGTTTAGTTCAGCTAGCCAGCAAGATGACCCTCCGACAATACAGGTAACACTCATTTACAAATATTCAAGACAGCACCTTGATTCTCCCTTTGATGTAGACACAGGTACTTGGCAGTACTATTTAGAAGTCTTATAGTTCAGCAACTTAATGGAATGTCAAAACAGGAGTACCGTCTGTATGGACACCCAGGATAATCTTTGAAGGTTTTCAAGAAAAGGAATTCCACTGGCTCGTTCTCTAAATCGTCTCACAGTCTTGAACCTCGTCTCCTAGCTAACCTTTCTGCTGTATCCTTTAGAACAAGCCCTGAGCCTTATTTTTGTACCCTCAGGAAGTGTAAATCCCAAGTTTAGAAGACTTGTTCTTATAGAACAAGCAGGAGCTCCCTCCCCACAGATACTGCATATCAGGGAAGTCCTTTAAAGTTTGTAGTACCTATAATCAAGGCAAGAAAGAGTCGCACACCACCAATCTGCTAGAGAGAGGCAGAGGGTCTCTTTGGCATCAAGTACATTTGAAGGAAAACCTTTGCTCCAGCCCAGGGATGTTTCCCATTAGGCTGGCAGTGCTCTGGGAGAGAGGAGGAACAACAGACAGAGTGCTTTGCTTTGGGGCCTCCCCGCCCCCATGGACACCCCCTGATCCTTACTCTTCATAGTCCCCGAGGGTAGAGATGCACACCCCACATGCAGGTTGGGCTGTGGAGGGAAGAAGGAGATGTTACTAGAATTCCCCACGGTCTGCCTGAGATAAGGACCTAGAATCTGAGAACCCAGGAACCCCATTTTGGCCCTGGATTGCATCCTCCGTGCCGTGCTAGGAAACAAAGCTTTAATTCTATCACAGAAATAAGCCTTGGTGCTCAGCCGTCTGGGCTGCCCCCTTCTTCAGCTCCGAGGATGCTCCCTTAACAACTGGGCCCAGAGCCAGTCCACGCAAGGCTGAAGGTGCCAATGACAGATGCAGTCTGCGGGGGCCTGGACAGGTGAAGCCCCGCCAGGCGCACCTGAGACGGTGTCATGCAGAGACGAGGATGTGTCACAGAAGGGTGCCAGCTCCGGGTTATTTCTGGCACACTCTGAGGAACCTCATGGTGCTGCCCACATCACACCAGCCTTGGTGCCGGGAATTCAGTCTGCAGAGCTGTCAGTCTCTCAAGCCTTAGAACTAAAAATAAGGATCCACTTATTAAAGCAGATGTATTTTTTGTACTTTTTACTCAGACATTGTCATTCTCACACCCTGACTTTCTTCCACACTTGAATTTTCAAAATATTTTGTCAATAATGCTTAGGTTTTTCAATATCCATAAACTATCAACTAGGTCTCAGTTCTTGGGCAAAAGCTAAAACTGGCTTTCTCATTTTTACACACCTCTAGAAGCTGATAAGGAAAAAGTATGCAAAAAAAAAAAAGGGTAAAGGGAGCTTTTTTGAATGATATTAGAGAACATATTAAAAACTGAGACTTAACAGCAATGGAGCCCAACATGTCCTCGGAGCATCCGGACCCTCATTGCTCGAGCCGCACACGTCTCCCAGCAGTCCCACCTGCTCAGACGTGTGGCAGGATCTGGCTGCGATACAAACCAACTGTGTGCATCTCAGGGCCTCCAAATCACTAGCCTCAACGTCTCTGATCTCAGCTGGTCTCTAATTCAGGAGGAGATTCAATGGTATCACTTTGCTAAGAAGGTCAGGCTGGTAACTACCCTCTCTAATGAGAAATGCATTATACTCTATCTTCTGAGCTCTGATTACTCCTATTTTAATTGACACCTAAAGAAAGTAGCCAAGGGCTGCAGGAAAGTGTTCCCAGGGACAGATGCTGTGTCTTCGCCCTGGAAGAACCAGCGCTCACTCGTGTTGCCCACCAGCACCACAGTTACATATTTCCAGGCTAAGACTGACAATAATCATTATGTAGTCCAAAAATGCTATCAGTCTCCTCTGCTTAATCGTCAGGATGTTAGTGTTGATCGTATCAAGATCCCGCCCTTACAATCACCTTTCAGCCACTGAAAATAATTCATTTCCTCTAGCTTTACTCCAGCTTGCCCTCTCTGTCTCTGTGGCTCACAGACCTGTCACATTGAGATGGGTGAAAGTACCCCAAGTACTGCTGAATTGTGACAATGAGACTGAGTACTTAGCTCTAAAAATTAAGTGTTAAGTTTACAGGAATGTTGAGCAGATACTATCACAGACAAGCAAGTTAGGCAGAAGACAGTGGGCAGCTAGAGAGGCACTGGGCCCAAGACAGAGTCAGGATGATCAGGCCCTGGTCAGATAAGCAGGAGCCTGAGGTCAAGGGTTAACAAGATGAACAATTAAGCCCAGGGATGTAGCAAGCCAGGCAACACCCATGGGGACGGAAGCCCAGTATGACATCTTCTGCACCTACCTATCTGGAAAATGACTTTTCCTTCTCACTTTGTTCTTTGGATGAACCACACAGATAGGATAGTGGCCAAGAGGTAGCTGCAGGCATACACCTGCTATGTGCCTCAACTCCTTGCAGGTCCCTTTCTAGATTAAGTCAGTTTGTCTAAGTACTGAAGGTTGACCTCAGTTTGACTCGGAGTCGTCTGAGCCCTGGTCATTTTGGGGTATAAAAACTCCTAGACAGCAACCCACTTTTGGGTCCCCTCTTGACTACTACTCTCTCTTCTTAATAAACATTTTTCTTGTCTGCCTCATTTGTCTTTGATTTTATCCTTTGATCTTGTGAGACATGGACCCAGGTTAGGCTGTTACAATAATAGTGTTGCTATATGTCCTTCTACCCCCAATCCTAAAGTTTCTTTTAGTGTAAGTATCTTGCATCAGTGTTACATCTTGTTAGTAGCAACTGAAGTCCATAGTTTACGTTAGGACTTCGGATTGTGCGGTTCTGTGGGTTTGCACAAATGCATGACGTTGTATTCCACCATTACGGTGAACACTTTCATGCAGAACAATTGCTCCTCCCTAAAACACCCGCCTGTTTCCCTCCTACTCAGAACCAAAGCAGCAGCTGATCACCGGCAGTCCCTGTGGCTTTGTGCTTCATGAAGTGTCACGTGTGTGGAGTTATCTAGTAGGGAGCCTTTTCAGACTGGCTTCTTTTACTAAACAATATGCAATTAATTTTCCTCCGCACATTTTTGGAGCTCGTTTTTGTGTGCTGAATAATGCTTCGTTGTGTGGAAGTAACCATAAATTGTTTATCCATTTACCTCTTGAAGGACATCTTAGTTGCTTGTCACTTTCAGCAGTAATGAGTAAAGCTGCTATCAACATGACATGTTCACTTGGATTTAAGTTCACTCGGATAAATACCAATGAGCATGAGGGCTGTATCTTACGGTAAGATTGTATTCAGCTTTGTTAAGAAGCTGCCACACTGTCTTCCAAGGCAGCTGTACCTTCTGCATTCTTCCAGCGATAAATCAGAGCATGCCTATTGTTCCGCATCCTCACCAGAATTTGTCAGAGTTTGGAATTTTCCCCGTTGTAATAGACCGTACACGGTATCTCATTGCTTTAATTTGCTCTTCTCTGCTACTAGGATGCGAAGCAACTTTTCATACACTTACTTGCCGTCTTTGTTTGCTGAGGCTGATAGATCTTTGCCCTTCTAGATATTGGGCTGTTTTCTTGCTCAGTTTTAACAGTTCTTTTCATATAGGAGATGAGTCCCTCATGAGATATATGCTTGCAAGTATTTCCTGCCAGTCTCTGACCTTTTCTTTTTAACACGAGTCTTACCCAGTACAGAAAATTTTGGTTTGAATGAAGTCCGTCTTACCAAGTTTCTGTTTCGGCGACTGTGCTTTGCGTCTCAGTCACCACCACACGCAAGGTCACTTGGATTTTCTCCTTTGTTGTCCTGTAGGAATTTTATAGTTTCACATTTTACATTTCAGTCTGTGATGCATTTTGAGCTTGTCCCATCTTGAGTTTGTTGCACTTGTTCTCTTTCTTCATTTTTTCTGCCCCATCTCTGATTTTAATTGAGCATTTTATATGATTCAATTTTCTCTCCTCATTTGGTGCATTGGTAATACTTCTGCATTAAAAATATTTTTACTGGTTGCCCCGGAGTCAGCACGATACACTTACGACTTATCTAAGTTCCCTTTTAGTGAACCCTACAGCATGGCAAGGCCCCTCAGAGAGCATCCCATCCCCCCTCATCCTTCTAACACTGTAATCACTGTTTCACTCATTCATAAGCCAGAATCACCCAATTATTTGCTGTTATTATTATTCCGAAAAACAGCTGAACAAATTTATCTAAAGATAATTAAGAATATGTAATGTTTAGCTATATATTCTGTTTGGCATTCCTTTGATTTCTGGATCTGTGTTTTGGTCTCTGCCATTAATTCTGGAAAATTCTCAGGCATTATTATTTCCCATGTTTCCTCTTTGTAATTGTCCCACAGCTCTCCCAGTTTTTGAGACACCCTTTGTCTCCCTGGTTTTCCACTTGGGAAGTCCTACTGACACATCTCCAAGCCAATTGACTCTTTCACCAGTCCTGCACTCTCTGCTGTTGAGACGTTCCTCATGTCTTTTATATTGTTTTTAATTTCTAGCATTTCCTTCTGATTCTTTCTTAGAGCGCCCATCTTTTTGCTTGTATTATTCATCTATTCTCATAGGTTGTCCACTTTTTCCATCCAAGTCCTTAGCATACCATAGTTATATAACTACATAACTATATTGTAACTAAATTCCCCTTTAGATGAAGTCTCTAACAAACAAGGTGTGACCAAAACATATACTGAATATTTAAACTAAAACAAAACAAAACAAAACACAAACTACAGCAAAAGACACATTGCCGTTAGTCCCTCTCAAAATATTCTCCTTTGCTTCAAATACACCATTATTCTTGCCACTTTCTGAAGTGGTTCTGGAAGACGTCTTTCATGTCTGTAAGAAATGTGATCAAAAACACTGTGAATGCTACTGCTCTGTGCCATCCAATGGAAAAGGAGGCTCCTAAAAACATACGGTGTGTCTTTGCCCACCTTATTTACCTCATCTGATATCCAGGGACTTCCAGCTTTTCCCCAAAGTCAACACAACCAGGAACTGTAGACGTTTTGAATCCATTCGGGACATCAAGGCAGCCACAGCAACGCGAGTGAAGACACTTACGAAAGACCAATCCCAGAACCACTTCAGAAAGTGGCAAGAACTATAAAGTAAGTATGTTTGAACTAAGGGAGAGTATTTTGAAAGAGCATAATGGCAATGTGGGTTTTACCATAATAATTTTTTAAAACTAAATATTCACCATCTTTTTTATCATACTTCGTATTTGAGGAGCTTATGTAAAATTTCTTCGATGTGATGTTTTATGTTTATAGGGTTAGGAGTTAAGTTACGCTTAAAGCTTGGCTTACATGTAGATGTGAAACACTTCAGTTTCCTCTAGTGTCCATTTCCATCTCCCTGTCATTTTGGTTTTCCCTGGAAACTTCTTCAGTGTTGCCCCCCACTCCCACAGGTGCCTGGTGTAGTCTCCAGTTCCCTTCTGAAGCGCTACACTGATGCAGTACTTAAGGCTCAGGTGGGTGGGCAAGTTTCAGAGCTTCATGGGCAAAACTGGCTCCAGCCCCGATTCGCTCAAGTCCCTGGGCCGTGACCTTCCGAAGAGCTTCCCAGCATTTTCCGCCTCGCTTTGTGTGCGACGGGAAGGCTAGAGAAACTTAGAATTGTCTGACTGCCCTTGCCTAAGTCTCACAAGCCACAGTGAAGGTGAAGCCATCTCCCCTGAAAGCAGGACCTTGCTTCTCCGAGTGACCTAAGAGGAACTTCAGTCTGAAGAGGATCTTCAGTCTGTTCATCTTCCTTCTTGTTTGGAGGACACAAATGATGACTTCTAAACTCTTCCCATGTCACAGCTGAAACTAACAGTCTGCTTTCTCACTGCAGTGAGTCCAGCGATGAACAATGCCAGCAGGAAGATTGCGCAGAGCCATTCCTCCCTCAGTACCTGGAGAGAAGGTGCCGGTGTCTGCACTTGTAAGAATTCACTAGACATGCAGCTCGTAGCATGCGAGGGGCGTTTGGCTAGACAGTACAAGACACTGTGTGACCACCTAAAAACATCGGTGGTTCTACATACGCTTTCCCATGAAACCCCCAAGTACAGGCTGCACTGTCACTCACTTTGGAAGACACGATGGTGACAGTCACACACCTAAGGAAGACGTGTGGCGTAGGGACAAGATTCACTGCCGGGCTGGGGGCACTCACAGAAGCTGGGCACCCCGGCATTGTCCTGGGACTGCAAGGGGAGCCGCTGCCAGGATTCCACACATGAGACTTGGGTTAGAAGGGAAGAGAGCCATGTGGGTACCAGCCTGCTGTGCACCCTCCTCGCAGAGGCAGCTCGGGGTGGGCAGAAGTAATTCCTCCCTTCACGGTGGCTGAAGGCCTGGGGAACACATGGGACCACATTTAGTGATGCTCTGAACAGCCCAAGCTTTCACTCAGACCTACACCGTAGTTCCAGTCATCCAAATTTCCTAGTAAAGAGATGCCCAGGGTTGCCCAGGGGGGTTTAAATATGTGTGAAGCTAGTGAGCTCTGTCACTCTGAGAGTCATTTCCCACAGAGAGCTAAGGGACATAAAAAGAAGCCCCAGACTGTGCCTTTGAGATCTTCGAGGAGGGCCCTGAGTCCTGGGCAGATGCCACCCACAATGCTCTTCTCTGCATTCTTTGGTTCCTGGCTGTGGTTCTTGTTCTTTCTCTTTGATATTTATCTCCTCCCGTCTTTACTGTCCTCATTCTCTCCGCTTTGAACTTGCAGTCCTGACTCTTGGTCTTCAAACATAGTTTCATCATGAGATTCAGATCTCTCTAGAACAAAGGAAGCGTCCACAGCTTCCTCTCTGTCTCTGTCTCTCTCCCTCTCCTTAAATTGCAAGTATGTAACAGAACTTTTTACATGAATATTCTATTAAAGGCAGCATAAAATAAAATAGATTATGTTATGGTTTGTGTCTAGATGTCCCCCCAAAGCCTCATGTGGTAAGAGATAGCTGGATCTAGAGTGTGTGATTACTAAATTGATCCACTGATCGGTTTGGCATTGTTCTGCTAGGATCAAGGATGTGAGCCTGAGATTGGGGGGTGGGAGTGTGGGCTGCCCTGGGGGCAGGTAGCCTAGATAATAGATACAAGAAGCTAACTAGCTGCTTGTTTACATTGCTTATTTGCATACATTCCTTGCAATTCCTCACTTTACTTTGCGGCCGGCCAGCTGCCGGTCTGCCACGCTGCCCCGCCGCCTCGGACTCAGCGGACTATAGACTGAAACCTCTGCAGACTGTGAGCTAATAAACCTTTCTTCCCCTAACTTTGGGTGTCGAGTATTCTGTCCCAACAACAAGAGAAAAGTAACTAAAACAGATTATTTTGAATGATGTTGGGATAATTCAGAAAGCAGCATCCAGCTGGTATATTACGTCAATCTTACATGAAAGGCAATTTTGCACAGAGTATAGATTTAAAACAGAAAAAAATGAGGCCACGGATTTTCTCAGTGAAATGAATAATCTTGGTGTTAGTATAAGATTGACATGAAAACTAGAAATCACAAAAGAAAAAAATTGATACATTAGATTGCATAAAATCTGATTTTTAGATGAAAAGAAAAAGAAGTATACAGGCTAGGAGCACACAAAAACTCTTGGTGAGAGATGTAATGAACAGTGAGTTTATGTCCATACTATATTGTCTATTTCAAAATATACAATAATGGCATAAAAATAATAACAGTAAGGATAGGAATAAGTAGTTTTCAGAAAAATGACTGACATGGAAAGAGAAGATACACATCTTTTTTTGTTGGTGGTGGTGGCCCTGGAGATTGAACCCAGGGGCTTCAGAATGAGAGGCATTCCCCACCCCTTTTTATTTAGAGGCAAGATCTCCCTAAATCGCTAAATTTCCCAGATTGAGCTCAAAATTGTGATCCTCCTGTCTCAGCTTCCCATACTGCTGAAATTAGAGATGTTTGCCACCATGCTCAGCTAATAAGGCACTTCTTAATAAAGCAAAATAATTGAAGTATGGCACTTTCAAATTATTTATTCAAATAAATTATTTTCCCTATCAAATTAGCAAAAAAGCAAAACAGCCATTCCGTGCAAGGATAGAGTGAAGCAATCACTCTCATATACGGTTGGTAGAAGTGTAAAGAGCTACAAATACACTAAGGCAAGTTAGCAACAGCACTGAGAACTTAAAATGTACACAATTTTAAATCTAAGACCCTCACTTCCAGATATTAATCCTATAGAAATACTTCTATGAATGACAAAAACATATAATTGCAGTGATATTTACTGTCTTTGTTTTAAAACTGAGGACTGAAAATAATAAAAGTATTCATGAAAGAACATTTGATTAAATATATTATGGCAGAATCACTGACAAATTCTTATGGCCGTTAGGCAGTGTGGACTTCCAGCCTGTTACGACGCTTTATAGAAAATGACCCTCCCTCCAAAAAAGGCAGGTCCAGATGATTCAATACTGATTTTCAAGGCCAAGAGTTCCTAACAATATGAAGACAACAATATTAGATGACAAGAAAGAGAATTTTACTCAAGAACCAAATTCTATTGAAAAATCAGGTATGTGGAATTTGCAGAACTAAAATATAAAAAACTTCAATTAAATATTTCATTAGACAAGTATAGTAGTAGTGTGGGGACAGCTGAAGACAGCACTGAAGATCAGGATGATAGACAAGTGAAAAAACATAGATTGAAGCATGTAGAGAAAAGGGAAGAGGAATATAGAGAAGAGTCTATAAGACATTTGAACAATGAAACATCTAATGTGTTTGTTGATGGAGTCTCAAAAAAAGTGACAAGAGAGAACAGGGAATACACTATTTGAAGAGATAATGGTTCAGTTTTCCAAGTGATGAAAGATGTATACACATAGACTTAAGAAATACTATGAGCCCCAAACAATAAACGTAGAGAGAACTATACCTAGGTACTTTATGGTAAAAACTACTGAAAACCAAAAGCAACAGAAGACTCTCATAAACAATCAGAGAAAATAAGGTACACCCCAAGACATACTCCTTTAAAAAGAGATACAATAAAACCATAGAAGACTTCAGAGAAACAATAGAAGTCAGAAGACAATGGAATGTTCAAACTTTATGTCTGAAAAAGAAATTGACTCTATAACCAGAAAAAATATTCTTCAAAAGTTATGGTAAGAAAAAAAATTTCTAGTCAAACTTAAACTTGAAATACACACACACACACACACACACACAATATATATATCATTTGATTGAAGATATATACGCATATATATGAATGAGATACAAAAGATCTATGAACATGTTTAACAAACATACTGTTCAGAATATGTTTTCTGCCCACAGTGGAATGAAACTAAAAATCAATAACAAAAAGACAATAAATTTCCCCACATTGGGAAATGAAGCGCAGTATATAGTACTTCAACCCACACATGAAATAACCCATCATACAAGGAAGAAAATATTTTAAATAAAATAATTATGAAATTTGGCAAACTGAAACTTAAAAATAGAGGTAAAGTTATGCTTAGATTACCAGTAATAGCTTTAAATATGCATTAAAATATATCGCTTCTCGGCCTTTTGGCTAAGATCAAGTGTAATATTTGGAAATAAATAATCTAAATAATCACTTGAAGAGGTCAGAAAACATAGCAAATGAAATCCAAAGTGAATGGATGGCAGGTAGACAGAAACATAAAGGCAGACATCGAAAACTCACAAAATAAAGGTGCCATAGGAAAAAATCAACACGGCCTGCAGTTGGTGCATTGAAAAGATGGATAAACTCTACCAAGATGAATCAAGAGAAAAGGCAAAGAGAGAGGCAGAAAGAGACAAAAAAAAGAGAGCTGGACCTACAGTGTGTGCGTGTACAAAGGACTGATTTCAGGAATGAAGAAAGAATGTAGAAATGTAGACTCTGCAGACACTGAAAAACTCCCAGAAGATTTTGTGAACAAATTTATAGCAATAAATAAGAACGCTTAAATGAAATAGACAAATTCCAAGGAAAATTATATAACATGACATTTTAAAAATCTAAAGGCTTCTATCTGTTAAAAAATCAAATCTCTATCTAAAACCCTACTACAGAAAAATCTCCTAGACTCCAGAACTCTTCTTCCAAAAACTCTTTGGCCACCATTACACTTGCCCACAGCTCAGGGCCAGCACACTGGACCCTCCACCTTAGCTGCTCAGAGGGCCATGTCCCTGATCCACTCTGCTTCTCTTCCTGAGTGTGGCCACCACCCTGGCACCCTGGCATGCTCATCTCCAGTTCCCAGGTCTCTTATGGGTGTGTGTGCCTGGTGCGACATAAGTCACCTGTGAAATCATCACTGAAAGGAAATCTGAGAAATGTAGATCTGAGACTGTCTTCCATTTTCTAGACTCTTGGGAAGAAGTTGAGTGTCAAAGACAAAGACAGAGGTCCACAGAGGAAGAGTGTGGGAACCAGTTTCCCAGATGGGCTTGTGGCCATCTCCTTGCAATCATGCATTTTTACTTTCCTATTTTTTGGCCAGTTCCCTTTGCGAAACGTCTAGTTTTGTACAGCGTCACTGGGCTCGTCGGGGGAGGAAGCAGCCAGCACACCTGTGTGCCTTGCTGCCAGGTGTGAGGTGACCGACAGATGCGCATGAAAGAAGTGATGCTCCCGGCCGCCGAGTGTGATGAGATCTGCGCTGTGTGCAGTGATTTATGAACTAAAGAGCCAACACTTCACACAACCACTCTCAGTTAGCACACTGAAAACTGAGTGTAACTTGGAGACTGATGTTATTTAATTAAATGACAGCAATTGAAATTCATGCATATTAGAAGCAAACAAAGCAAGGTCTATCTCTTGATGTGGGTGCCGGTACATGAATGTTGTTTTTAAAATTCACTGAGGAATAAAAGAGTAATCTGCGTATTTTTTCCATATTTATGATATTCTTTAAGAAAAAGTTCCTTAAGAAATATTGTAATAAAATTAATCACATTAACAGAATAAATGAAAAAATCATGTGATCATCCAAATGGAAGTAGAAAATGTATTTGATAAAATTCAATTCATTCATAAAAATAGAAATACAGCAAACTAGAAAGGAAAGCAATTTCCTAAATATATAAAGGGTACTCCAAAAATCTACATCATATAATCATACTTCATGGCAAGCTCACACACGCCTCCCATCTGAAACTGAGACAAAGATGCCTTGTTGGCTTTTCATCTGTCCACACTGGAATGGAGGTGCTAGCTCCGGGAAATTGCCCAACACTGTTGGAAATTATTCTAAAAATATCTAATTAAGAGGAAAGATTTACCATGTTCATAAATTAGAAGGTGGTATGTCACTTGTCAGTGGTCTATAGCTCTAATTAAGATCAGAGTAGTTTGGGGGGGAGAGAGACAGTGTGTGTGTGTGTGTGTGTGTATGTGTGTAAGTAAACAGTCAAGCTAATTAGAAATGTAAAGGGACAGGAATGGTCAGGACAATCTTAGAGAAGAACAGTGTTTGAGGAGTGACACTCATAGCTCTCACAATGTGGTATGTGGTATGGCAATTAAGACAGATGATCCTGGCAAAAGAATAGCAAATAAACTAATGGAAAGAACAGAGTTCAGAGACAGATGCATACATATATGGCTACTTGATTTATGAACATAGAATAGGACAAAAATTTCAAATAGGACAATTAAATGCTACAAAAGAAAAAGGATTGATAAGCTATATTAAAATGTGAAATTTATAGTCATCCCAAGGTACCATTAAGAGAGTGAAAGGCAAATAACAGACTGAAGAAAACACGTGGAATTCAACAATGAACCATACAGTATTCCTACATGAGAAACTCTGTACACCAACGAGAGACAGACAATCTAAACAGCAAATGGGAGGGGACCTCATAGAAGAGGGTATTCATGGCCAATAAACATGAGCAGGTGCTCACCCTCAGAGACCTCAGAGAAATGCAATTCAAAGCACAGTTACATACTGACGTCAGCCCCCAAACTGGCTAAACTCAAGAGATGGACACACAGTAGGTGTCGGTAAAGATGTAGAATGCCTTCGATTCTCCACTATGCCGATAGGAATGTACTGACACAATCACTTCCTAAAAGCATTTGATATTAGCTCCTGAAGTTGAATTTATGCAAACCCAATCACCCAGATAGTCTGCTCACTGATATTTATTCTACAGAAATCCACACATGCATAGACTAAATCACATAACAATGTTTCTGGTGGCACCACCGGTAGGAGTACAAAACTGAAAAGTAAACATTAAAATAGATAAATGAATTGTGCTATTTTCTTAAAACTGGATGATATGCAGCAGTGAGAACAATCAAACTGTGGTTTGGATGAAGCTCACCAACACAGTGGCCAGAGAAGCCAGAGGAGAGTGTGAGTCCACAGATGAAACATCCGGAATGGGACTTATGGAGCTGAGAGCCTGTGAAACCAGGATAGTGGTTGCCTGGCAGAGGGCTCTGGGGACCACACTCGGCCAGCTTTTCCTGGCGGTGCCGGGGGTCACCTGGGTGCGGTCTTTTGCACACCTGGACAACAATTTTTCCTGAAGGCAGAACCTGGCAGGTGTGTACGGACTGACTTCAAAAGCCGACCGTCACATATCAGTGAGTGTGGGAAGTAAGCTCATGGGAGATCACCAAATAATAATTACCAGTTGAAAAAACAAAAATGTTAATGATAATATCTGAAATGAATCTCTGAAAGATTTATTAACAAATTTACTTTTTAATTGTTTGACTTATGAAATTTGGGATTAAAGGAATGATCATTAATGACATGTTTGAGACCAAACATAATGACTATTTTAAAAGAAAAAACTTTCTAGTTAAAATTTCCCAACTTACAAGGGGCCTCCATATGCCCGCATTATTTTACTTAACAAGAAACACAATGGATGATTTCCACTTGCCATGCCATTCAAAAAGCTTATCTTGAAGCTTGGAAGCAGGAAGATTTTTCTGTATAAATGCCGACTGTATCCATTGTGAATGAAATGTTTAGAAAATGCTTTAGAAAATGAAGATGATTACAAAAAAAATTTGAAATTATGCCCAGGATACAAAAAAAAATCAGTAGCCACGCGGGAATGTCTATATACAATCTCTAAAAATCCAGTCCACAGCTTTTCAGCTCATTTTCCTTAAAAAAATTCCTAATGAATGAACAAGATGTCCATTCAAAGTTATGCCCTGCCCAAAAGGATACTAACTTGGGAATTATACTTAGGTTTCGACGCTTAAGAAATAAAAAAGGAAAATATTAAGTAATCATTTAATGTTACAGTAGTAACATTTATTCTCATTATTTTGTCTCATCTGGGTTAGAGGCAGAGAAAATGAGCTTAATTATAATAATGGCCATTATTGGGATACAGGAGGAGTCTCTTCGGGTGACAGAGGCCAGACTAAGAAGCAGGCGAGGACACCCTGTAAATTCTCATGCCGTGCGACAGATCTCCGCGGGCACTTCCTCAGTAAAATGTGTTAAGGACTCACGTGCCACTGGGTTAACACCATTCCTACCATATTCCAGACCTCTCCTGCCAGGAAAGCAAAATGTTTAAATTAAAGAGGGCAATGAATATACAAATAAATAAAAGCATCTGGGCATAAATTCTTTACAAGTGCTGCAGAGAAGAATAAGTGCCTACCGACCAAGCTGGGAGAGATTTCATCTTTCACATTATGCAAATGTATTTTGCTGGTGCCATCTTCTATTTTGGTCAGGATGATCCTCATTACTACTTTTACTATGTGAACTACAAGACTGTGTATCTGTTTTAACAGGAACAGATACATAATTACTCTATGCAGAAACTTTTCAAAAGTGTCAAAATATGAATTAAAACACCAACACTTTTTTCAAAGCCTTCTTAAGCAGTTCCAAAACACGTTGCTTAGAGGAAAGGGCTTGGGAAATGTATGGAGGAGTCTCTAAAATATCAGCTATTTATTTAGAGGAAGCTTCACCTCTGGTTATAATGTATAAGGACCATTCTGATGAGCGAGGACCATGTAGCTGCACCAGGAAAGCCAAGTCACTTAACTGCCTTTCACTATTCATGACTGAGATGAAGGGAACGCCTGGGCTTCCTCTTCCTCTGAGAGAAGATAAACAGACCTCTGAATGTGTTCTGAGAGACACAGAGTGGTTCATAGGAATACTCTGGCTGAAGACAACAGATACTAATTAGACAAGACCCATGTTTTCATCTTACCAGATTGAAATGTTGGCAGTAAAATAAGACAACCAAGAAAAAACATGCTCTGTAGCTTGGTACCTTATGACCTAGCCTTAGAATTCTGTCTACATTGAGACTTCATCAGAAAGAATCATGCTAAATGGAAACATGCGATTCTTTTTCCTACACACCAACTAATTTCTCAGCTCAGACAGTTAAGTATTTTTCCCAGTAACTTTCTTGCTTGACCTACTAACAAGACACATTTTGCAGTTGCCCCATCATCCAATGTACTGAGACATTCGTGGCTTCCCGGCCTCTCTGAGGGTGGAGAGAGATGAGACAGACCGGTATAGGCAGAGTGGGCTCTGTCCTCCGCGACTCCACTCTTGTCATTTTCACATGGGAGAAAACTGAGGCTGAGGGCAGTGACAGAAGGTATTACTGGCAGGGTGTCTCTGGACACCTGGCCGAGCTCTTTCCAACACTGCCTGTTGCATGAGAAAGCCGGAGGATCCAACAGATTCTGAGCAACAGAAACAACAGAACAAAAGAAAGAATGTTCTGCATTTTTGTTACTGTTTTTGTTTTTACCTCTGAAGAGATTACCCAAGTCAATATCTTCTTTTCCTTCGGTTTTCAAACACTTTGCCTGCTGTTCAAGTCTGGGCAACGAACAGAAATAAAATCTAGATTCATCATCCTGTGAGGTAGGAATAAATCACGATAGCTGCACAAATTTAAATAGAAATCACAGAGTAAATGATCCTGAATTAGCTGGGGTTATAATGCACAAAGGCTTGCTGGGATTTTTCTTCAGTATAAGAGTTTTTTTAAAATATAATTTTGTTCATAAACTCCAGCTTTGAAACCTAAAAGTTAAAGCCATTTTTTTTTTAGCCTGTTAGAGCAAAAGTTTCTAAAACTCTCTGGAAAATAATTTCTTCAGATCCCAAGATGAGCTCTTGGGGATGGTGGGTGACAGGTGGCTGATGGGTAAATAATAATTACTACTGATGATTGTGGTAGTTATTATTTTAATCAGAAGATTATAGACATTGTGCTCAAACAAGTGTATAAGTAATTTAGCTACATTGCTGAATGTCAGAGAATTAATTAACTTTTACAATGTTGCAGTATGCAGGAAGGAGTGATTTTATAATTCTTTCATCAAGGAACTTTATTAAAACTTAAGACTCATACTTCCCAGTGAGCATGGAAGTGTCTAAAATGAAATTTTTCCAGGATTGTTAATTACCTACTAATTAATCTTAGGTAGACATAACTTGAGGAAATTGATTAATTTATCTATATATATTTGAGATTTTAATAAAATCATAATACTATGCTTTGCACTTTTTTTTTTTTTGTGGTGCTAGGGATCGAACTCAGGCCCTTGTGCTTGCAAGGCAAGCTCTCTAATCACTGAGCTAAATCCCCAGCCCTGCACATGTGTTTTCTTATTGTGCTTAGTAAGTCTCTCATTTTACTCTCATTGACTGGTTTTCCAGCTGGTCATGAAATTACTGTTTCAATTTCTGTTTCACATGCAGAATTTGATTCAGTTACCAAAACCTTACATAGAAATCTAAATGATTTCTACATACCTTGAGGTAATTTTATCTACATGCTTTATAAATACGCTTGCCACGGCAGGAACATATTCAATTTATCTCTTAATAGAATACCTCCTAACTGTGAAGAATTTTTGTGAAAGCCACAAGACACAGAGTTTCTACTGAAAACCCCCGTCTGGCCCTTTGGTAGGTCCTGGTGGCGGCTGTGGGACGGCCGGTGGCAGGACGGGGGACGGACACTCAGCGCTGCAGGGCTTGACCCACGGCCAGGACTCCCTGTAGCTGCATCACCCAGAGTGGACCCCAGATGCTCTGGGTCTTACGCCAACTCAGACACTGCCTGCCTCCCTGGCGCCTCTGAGCCGTTAGTGAAATGATACCTTGAAACGCCACGTAAAGCCCCCAGCATCACGGGCGTGCGTAACAATGTGTGGAGTATTTTCATCACTTCCATAAACACACCTTTTATTATACTCCCTGGGATGTATTTATGTCCTTGTGGGAAAGAATGTAAACTGCGGAGAAGGGGCTTAAACTACGTCCGGTGGAGCGGGCTGGTCATCCCGGGCGGTGGGGGCACAACCCTTCCAACAGAGCGCGTGGTGCGGCTGTTTTGCAAAAACGAAGGTAGAGAAAGAATAATTTTAGCCTGTGTACATGTCTTTGGCAAATCTTTGGTACTTTCTCCTCAACTTTACAGATTTTATGATACTTTGAACTGATTTTCAAACGATATTAAAGCATCTTCCTGCAATCCGTGCTAATGAACACCTTAGTTGTATCTTCCAATTTAAAAAATTGATGCTAGTACTCCTTCCAACACCTTGATGGGGATTTTAAAAACAACTCAAAAATAAATCAAATAAATTTAGTGAGTGGCTTTAAAAAAAAAAAACCTGCTAGGCATTGCAATTAATCACGGGCACAATCTTGCTTGCAAATTATTACTTTCCTGGGGAGAAATGTGGGCCGAACCCTGTGGATGGCTTAGACCCTAAGAACTCCAGCCAGGCAGATGCCTTCCCTCTAGCCTCTTCATTTTCTTTAACTTCATTCTCTACCCGCCGCTCCCCCCCTCTCTCCTCTCTCTGTTTTTTGATATGGGGTCTCACTATGAAGTTCAAGCTAGTCTTCAACTCTCTAAGTAGTCCAGGCTGGCCTCAAACTTGCAGTGATCCTCCTGCCTCAGCCTCCTGCAGGCTGGGATTACAGGCATGCACCACCACACCTAACAATTAACTCCATTCATTCACATACTCACCAAGGCACAGAAAGTATTCTGGTTCTATAAATACAGAAACTTGGGCTCAGAAATGTGCAGCAAGCTTCCCCACTGTGAGTACTGTGGGTGATGGTGGAGCCACGACAAAGAATCAGGTCTCTGGACTCCGAACCCAGCCTCCTTCTGTTCACACATTGTGAGGGCACAGAGGAGGAGCAGCCACAGGCATGGCACAAGACGGGGCCAGTTGGGAACGTTCCTGGAGGCCAGGGAAGGACACAGCTTGTCACTCAGCAGAGGACGGGGATGGGGGTGATGGAGGGGCTTCTAAAGAAAACTGGGGGGAGTCAGGGAGGAAAGAAACCACTGGAATAGGAATGTAGGAACATAGGGGCAGTGCTCGGGGGACCTGGATAAGCAAAGCAGCCGATCTGGCTAAAGCACTTGCTCTGGCCAGGCTGGGTTCACGGGGCACTAGGCCCTCATGTGCCCGCTCCAGGGTTGAGCTTGCTCTCCTGGGTGGTAGAAGTGCCATCAGGGTCTGCACCTGGGAAGCACCGCTGCCCACAGCCCGTGGAAACACAGGGGAACGATGTGGCAGCCAAGTGACAGAGACGTGTGTGATTTAGCTAGAAAGGTTTAAATCTCCATCTGAATCTCTATTTTACCAATAATTCCTCCCGAATCCTACTCCTTCTTTTCTCCACACTCATAGCCCCAGACACCTTAAATAATCTTCGGTCTCTCCTTCATAGGATTGGTGTGGCTCCAGAAGTGTCCGCCTTTCTATCTGCACCTGATTCCTGCCCCGAAGAAGAGTGTGTGCCGGAGAGGTGAATCTCCCTCTGTGCCCCGAGAGTCTCTGCTATCCACTGTTTTTCAGCCTTCCACAGTCTTCTCATTCCAATCTTGCGCTACTGTGAGCAGTGACCATTTCTCTGCTTGTTAGGTGTCAACTCCCTTAACAGATGCTGGCCTATTACATGTTGAAAAAGACAGACAGGTTAAGGAGCTTGGTCGAAGTCACAAGGGAAGACCAAGAGCTAGCATCTGGATTTAACTCCGGTTAGTCCACCTGTGCAGTACCAGACACCCCATGGGACAGGAGCTGGCACACTGCAGCTCGTACCATTTTGAAAGATGAAGTTGCACTCTTAGCTCACTTTGGCTTTGGCTGCCTTCACAACAAGGCCTCAACTGAGTAGCGGTAGCCCTCAAAACCTAAGATACTCACCACCTGGCTCTTTATAGAAAAAGCTTGCTGACCCTGTTCTAGAAGTTAAGACGATGCCTACAAGAGCAGATGAACACACCCACTGCAGCTGTTTCACAGCTCTACCCTCCCAAGTGCCCTGAAAACCGGGGTTAGTTACAACTTCTCACAGGGCTTGAAAGGCAAATGTTGGGCTCTGCCTGCCTCTTATTTTTAGGTAAATTCTCCAACTCTAATCAATAGTGCTTGAAGTTTTTCCCACCTGCAGGTTGCATTCAGTTGAGCCAGTTTTTCCTCATCCGTCAGGATACAGACATGTGCACTGCCAACTTATATGGGAGACAGACTGAGAAAAGGGTTTTAAGAAAGAGATAAAGGGGGTGCTACAGGTAAAGGGGACAGAGAGTCTAGAAAAACCTTTCTGATGATGAGTTTGAATGGGGGTTAAAAACAGGGTTCAACCTACAGAACCACAGAAGGGTGCCCACAGGTGGAGGGTAGGTCCTGCCCACGGCTGGGCTGAGGAGTCAATGGCGGATGCATTGTGTGACAAGGTGGCAAGTGTCCCTGGACAAGCAATGAGGACTGCAATGGCTTTCTGTGTTTCTATGTGTGTGTTATGGCTTGCATCTAGATGTCAAAGCCTCATGTGGCGGCAGGGCAGCTTTTGGAGGTGGCTGGATCTACAGTGTGTGAGACTGGGATTTGGGCTGTCCTACCTTGTGTGTGGAGCTACCTGCCCTAAATGTGGGCAGCCTGGATAGAATATAAGGGGCAGAAAAGGGCTGCTGCCGTTGCTGCTTGTTACTTGCTGCTTGCTGCTGTGCTGTCTCCCGCCTGCTCTGCCATGGACTGTTCCTCCTCTGCAAAGCCCTTCGCCACACCGCCCTGTCTTGGAGCCGCCAACTATGAGCTGAAACCTCTGCCAACTGTGAGCCACAATAAACTTTTCCTCCTTTAACTTCGGGTGTTAAAGGTACTTTATCTCAGCAATGAGAAAAGTAACTAAGGCAGTGTGTACGTTTGGATTTGAGAATTAATTCATTTACAGTGCAACAAAATAGAGCAAGGATCCCCTGGAGTCTACCAATCTAATGGCTCATATATGATCTTAAAAGAAAAAATAATTAAAATTAAAAATATGACCATATAAAACATCCATAAGTAAAGTTATACATGTGAAGACATTCAGCATGGCATTATTTATAAGAGAAAAAAAAATACTGGCAGCCACCAGTCAATAGGGAACGAGTTGAATGAGTTAAGATTCATGCAGACCACGAAGTGTGATGACCAAGTTGTTAAAAATAACGCACCGGATCCGTTTGTGTTGCTATGGCAGTGCACCCTGACTTATTGGTAAACACAAGAAAACATGTTGCAGAATGACTAAAAATACAACTTCTTAAAAACATGAGTGTACGTCTACAAACTAATATGTGGATATGAACACTGAAGAGGCAGACAGAGTATATAAGAAGCCGATAACAAAGCATCCTCAGTGTGCAACATCAAAGGATGAGAGGCATACAAGAAATTAATTTTTAAAACCCCTCCATTATGTGAATTATTACCATGGGTGTTTTCTTACATTTTTACAAGCTTCTAAGTTATGCTGTCAATAGAAAAAGGTCAGATATTATTAATGTTTTTAATTTAGAAATTTTTGCTCATCTGTATTTTCTAATTTTCCTCTAATAAGCAAATGCTTTAGTAATGAGAAAAAAAATCATGTTAAATGTCTCAACTTTACTGTTTAAATGCATAGAAAATAATTATTTTACAGCTAGACCGAGTATGTAGATGTGGAAGAAAAAGCCTGCTGATGCTCAGGCAGCAAAGATTTGTTTTTCTGGGGTGTAGGAACACTAATATTTCCTTGATGCAGGGAACTACACAGATTTTAGGACACAATGTTCTGCAGAATTTAATTACTAAGAGCCTTGGCCAAGGGTGGATTCCAGAATTCCAGAGATTCACAGTAAACTAGAAACGGCCTCATGAGAATCGGCTCAGACAAAGTATCTTAAGACCCTGTTAAGACACTGGCTGCTGGGCTGGGGATTTAGCTCAGTGGTTAAAGTGCTTGCCTTGCAAGCACAAGAACCTGAGTTCGATCCCCAGCACCAAAAAAAAAAAAAAAAAAAAAAGACACTGGCTGCTTCCTGACATTTCAGCAGAACCAGAAGTCTGTTCGGGAAACACCAGGTGAGAACGGAGCCACAGAGCAGGCGGAACCGAGGAGGGAGGGTCTCGTCATCACAGCACCACAGTTTGCTCCACGCTTAGTGGCATGTAGCACAATCTGTGACTTTCTCCTTACTTAGGGTTTAATTTCTGTTTTCCTCCTTGACCCCTCTTTTCTCACCTCCGTGTTACTAGTGCTACATACATGGGTGAGCAGCAGAAGTTGCATGCTTATTTGCTGAATGAATGCGAGTTGGTGAATGAATGCAGATGCACACTGTCGAGTCCACAGGGACTAGAGCCACCTGAGTTCAAATCTTTAGCCGTGAACAGTGGCACATACTTATAATCCCAGCACTCTGGGAGGGTGAGGTAGGAGGGTTGCAAGTTTGAGCCCCACATGGTTAACTTAGTGACTTAGGGAAACCCTGTCTCAAAACAAAAACAAAGGGCTGGGGATGTACCTCAGTGCAAAGGCCCTGGGTTCAACCTCCAAAACTGTTAAAAAAAGTCATCCTACAACTTACTAATTTGGGTCATTTTCTTTTAAGAAAAAATTCATATTTTTAACATTTTTGGATAAATTGAAATGTAGGGGGTGAAAGCACCACATTTTTTTTTACAATGAAAACAGCCACTCATTACAGAAAAGCAATTTCAGCTCCTAAAGCTAACTGCCATCAGGAAGCCCCAGAAGGCAGGACGCCATCATCAAGCACATGACAACCCAAAGAACCCCTTAAATATTCTGAAGGAGGTGATATTTTTATGACTAAGGAAAGGTAAGAATCGGGATTTCCGTCTTTTCTGTTCCCTGGAGCTTGGGATGTGATTTTCTAAATATTTATTGAGTGGACAGATGTTGAATGAGCGAATGCACAGCTCAGTCTCAGGATCGGGCTGTGGTCACAGTCCTGGACTCAGCGAGGTGAGTGTTACTCAGCTGTCCATACAACAAACCCAGTTCAGCTCTGGCAGAATCTCGTGCTGAGGTGGGCGGAGGGAAGGGAGGGACAGGCAGACATATGACCTGTGACCTGTGACCTATGATGTAGGACCTGGGAGTCCCAGAGTTCAGGGTTGCCACCACCATAAGGTCAGTGTGACAGCTCCATTCTTTGCCTTGGCCTTCTCATTCCCACACGGTGGTCACACTGATCTCTTGAGTCCTTTGCCACAGTACAGCTCCAACTGTGTGGTATATCTAGAGCTACAACTGGGCTAACAGTAAGGGCTTAAAATAAACAGTTCTGGGGTGTAGCTCAGTGGTAGATCGCTTGCCCAGCATGTGCAAGGCCCTGGGTTTGGTTCCCATAACCAAATTTAACAATTTTTATAGAGATGGAACATAGATATGGAAGTATTATTTCAATAGTCTCTACTATGTTCCATGCTAGGCCATATATCCACAGCTATACTGATGTCTCTATTGATAGGTCTGTATTCAAGTTGTTACGTAAACTTCACATTTATGTCTGTTTTTACAGGTGAAGGAATTGAGATGGTTGGAGGAAAATGAGAGTTTATACCTGAATCAATGAATTTATATATGCTAAGAACCTATAATGTGAACATAATAAAGAAAAAAGAACAGATAATAAATACTCGTTCTTCCCTTTGACAGCCTGAAATCTCTTTGAGAAAATAAGGGGCACATTTACAAAATAAGCACACACATTTATGAGTGCACACACACTACTAGAGTGGGGTACAGATAAAAGCAAAGGTTTGCTGTGGGCAGGAGGGGTCCATCTTCTCCTCACCTCTGCACCCCAGCACCAGCCAAGGCCCCCAGCACACAGCAGTTCCTCTGGTCTACTGCACTTGTTGAGAGCCTGCTCAGTGCCAAGTGTTGCACTGTGTGTGAGACACACAGAGATGTGCACAACACCATCTCCACCTCAGGAAGCTCACACAGGTTGGAACCTCAGACACAGATGGGCTCTGGTGAAATGCAGGCCAGAGTAACCAAAGTCCAAGGAGAGGGGTAAAGGTGAGTGTGGGAGTGGAAACAACATCATGTAAGATGATGGTGGGGCCGATCCAGCCACAGCACTCTATTGCCCTGAGCAGAGAATTTATAAGTGATGGAAAAGGCTGATGGATTGAAGAGTCCCTATTTACTAATTTGGAAGGTTAATCTGTTGAAGAGCTGACTAACACTGTTACATTCTAAGAATGGACCTTGTAGAAGGTATTGATGTGGCAGCCAATCTGTGTAGTGGAAATAAAGTACTGGCTCATGGCCGTGCAATTTATTATTAGGATCGTTAAGGGACAAGTCCACTGCGAGCTGTTTCCTCTGATTAATGTGGTCTCCCTCAGCCATTTCTACCCCAGTCTGGGCCTTCCAGAAGTGCACATAGTTTATAATCAGGCAGACATCAGGGGAAACCCAGAGAGCTTTATTAGGATTTTCTCAGGTTTTCTTAATGGCAGTGACTAAGAATGACAAACGTTTTAGCGAACGGTGCTGCTACCCATTGTGCAAATCTGAAGACCGTACTGAATGCTGCTTTGGAGAAGAAAAGAAGTTATTAAAGAACATTTAGGTGGGTGGGAGAAGTCCGAAAAAACCATTCCCTTTAGGCCTGGGGAAAAGACCTAACAGCTGATACAGCAGCAGCTACACCCCAGCATAATTTTCTTTCTGATGAAGATGTGCTAACAACTGAGATTTTACCCCCTCTTGTTGCAGTTAGAAGCCATTAGCACAGTACAGGGATATGTGTTCTGGGTGGAAAACTCTGCATCAGGTACAGCGGAAATAAGCATAAACACATGGAGGGAATCATGCTAGGATTCTCCCCCTTCAGTAGTTCTATTTTCACAAAATAAGGAATATATGAATTGTAAGATGACCCCAGGACTCCTACCAGAAGGACAGGGCACCTCACACACAGGCCCGGCCAGGCCTGTCTCCAGCCTCAACGTCTCATTCTGCTGCCAGCCACTGTGGCTGAACTGCACAATTGGGTGGATCTAGATTCAATCCCAGCTTTTCTACTGACCACCTGTGTGATCTAGGACACTCTGCTAGCCTCGCTGAACCTGAAGGTGCCCACGATACAAAGTTAGAATAAGAAAACTCACCACACATGACTGTTGTGAGGATGAAAGAAAATAAAATGTGTATAAAGTGTTTAGCCCAAAGGAAGCATGGGGTATTAATAATAAGTAGACGGTTTTTATTGTTGGCACTTCTGGTTTTATCCTAAGTTATTATATGGAAACAGTATGCTGGATTTACTCAGTTTACATCTGAGAGTCTCAGATCAGCAATGTGAGGCTCTACTTGCTTACCTACAAACAGCAATGCTGTGATGACAAGAATCTCTGTTTTGCGTGAACCACAAGATTATGTGCCAACTATAAACTTTGAAACGCACTAACGGTATTTTTCCCTGTGCGGCATGTATCCAAGCAAAGAAAGTCAAGTAGAAGGTCATGTGTCTCCCTCTAATTCACCTTGAACGTACTACTGCTCATTTCATGAACACAAAGAAAAGAAGAATGCATTTGTTTGTGCATATAGTTTTCAAATAATGGTATAACCATCATGAGTCTGACTCTGAAAAGTCAACGTAACAAGAGTATCTGTCTGTTGTGAAGGTAGGTCTTGCACACATCTGGAGTACATAATCTAATAGACAGTTTCCACTTCTACAACATGCAGTGCGATTATAAATTTAACTACTAATACTCTTTGACATAGATTAATATAACAGTAAATATACTTCCTAAAAATCTCAAAACTGGGATGCAGTTCAGGAAAAGGCAAAATTCCGTACACTGCAGAGCAATGCCCAGTTGATTTTGGAAGAAGGTTAAAAGCAAGAATTAATGTGACTGTCTGCACTTGACGTGTAAGAAGCCTGGAGATCCTCAAGTGACCAGCATCGCTGGTGTAAGAATCCCAGGAGCTGGGGGTTTAGCTCAGGGTTACAGTACTCACCTTGCAAGCACAAGGCCCTGAGTTTGATCCCCAGCACCACAAAAAAAAAAAAAAAACAAAAACCAAACCTATCCCAGGAGGCCTGTCTGGGGCTGTGGGACGGGCAGGCTGAGTCGATGCTACTGGAAACTGAAGTCCTCACTTCTGCCCACGTGCACCCCACCCCAGCCCAGGGAAGGAGCCTGCGAAAAATCATTTCTCCTAACACGCAGAAGAGAGGACACGCAATTTAAATATTCTCCTCCACCTGTATTTGATATCTTGCGATTTCAAGAGCAAAGATTTGAGTTGGAAAAAAGGGTCACTTCAGGACTTTCCCATAAGGAAACCATGAAGAGAGCTGCCACATATATTTTATCTGCACGGGCTTAGCCTACATCTCTCCCTCGTTGGCTTTCTTGTTCTCTTTCTCTTCACTCTGAGATTCAAGGCCACAAATACAGCATGTCACAGGACGTCACAGGACAAGGATTGGGGGTGGAAACAAAGCGGGCCTTGCTGTGACAGTTAACGCCTGGTACCCAGATGTGAGTACAGCGATTGTTTAGGAAACAGCAGGTAAGGACCGGAGTGCCAGGATAGCTTTGCTCTTGAGATCTGCAAGTGGAAGAAGGAGTGAGGATGTGAGCAGAGTAACACCCACCCTCTTGATTGCTTGCAAAGTTCTGCATGTACATGGAATAGAGTTTGGAAAAATAGGATTATCTGTGATTTGTCTGGTTAATTGTCAACTGACTTTATTCTTTCTACATGTAGTAGGTAGGTCCAACTGGTATTTTTCAGTGCACACCTCTTTCAAAAATAATAATATGCAGAAAAATGGAAATTACCCAGAAGAGTTCAAGACCAGGAGACAAGATATCCATGTTTGCTGGAAAAAAAATGGCTTGGTAAACCTCTGAGACAATATGACAATGTGATAATTTTTTAAAAGCAGCTCAAAGATCTGCTTAGTCTCTGTGACTTTTGAGAACAAATGTCTAAAATGTTTACAAGAGAGTGTGACTGGTTTCTATTTGGAAAAACTGCAAGATAAAATAACAAAAAGAATGACGGCAAATGGATGTGCTGCTCTCTATGATTTAGGAATAAATAAAAGCTCTTTTTGGATGACAGTTAAGAAAAGAAAAAAAAGAAAAAAATTCTCTTCCAACCAGGAAATGGAAAGGACGCAGAAGCTCTTAACCATTTCAAATTGTAAACAGTGTGGGTGTGAGTGAGCAGTAAAGAACAACTAGACCCTGTGAAGTTTCAACAAGAGGAGTGGGTGTGTAACACCGAATAAAAATGCAAGATACAGTGACAAAAATAGAGAAGCACAAGTATCCATACGAAAGAGATCACGCAACCAGAGGAGGCGAGATGAACTCTGTGTGCACACCCAGCAGATCACAAAAGCCATTTCGCAGAACTGAAATGTCATCCAAATTGTCTCAAAGATTTCTGCATGGAAAAAACCCACAATTCAGGATGTGAAATCCATGTGCAAGGCACATCCCGCAGCCACATCCTCCTGTGAACAGGGGCTCCTCAGGAGTGAAAGGGCCCAGCCTGGCAGGGTCATGGTGTGAATGGGCAGAAAGCTGGTCTGGGCCCTCCATACCCCAGGTGAGCTGAAACAGGGGGGCCCTACGGTGGCCCGGGAGCAGCCCCTCCAATGCAGAAGCAGGCAGAGCCTCGGGGCCTCCAGCCTCAGTGGAAAACGCCTCTTCTCACTTCTCTTCTGGCCTTTCTTGGTTCAAACCCTGTCTTAACATTTGATTTTCCTGTGTTTATGGGTCCCAGTTTGGAATATGAAAGGCTTTGGAGAAAAACATGCTATTTAGATTGTCTACTTGGTTAGGTTAAAAATATCAAATGAGGCAGTATTTATAGTACCTTGGAAAATAATTCTATGTAAGAATTTAAAACTGATACTTAAAACTGTAAGCTTACATTCAGGACCAAAAGGATGATGTGTTATCGATGACTCAAAATGGACTATTCAGAGGAAAAAGAAATCACACCTGCGGAACATTTTTTAAATGCAACAGAAAAGCAACAGGTATGACAGGAAACCATGATACGGCAAAGGCTCAGCTATGTGTCAAAAGAGACAAGATCTGTGACACCATTCCAAAGAGAAAAGGGAATCTTTTACACTTGTGCTGATGAGACATATTTTCTAGGGTTTATATATGATTTGGAAAGAAATAAATTCAAATATTTGAGGATGACATGAAGGAAACTATTTTAAAGATGAAGATCAAGGCTTAGGAGAATTCTATGAACATTCTAAAACCCAGAAAAAAGAAATATTTGGATGAAATATAAGGAGGTATTCCCCATCATAAATTCGTTTTCTTACTACCCTACATGGTTTCCTTTCTGGTTCACATTTTCGAAAAGTGCCTTACCCAGGCTGACTGCTCCCCTCCTCGAGCTTCCCACTGAAGTTCATACTACAGAGGTCTTTCAGTTTGAACGTGAAGAGTCCGGTTCCAGATTCGCTCCTGTTTGTTCTCTCGACGATCATGAAGCGCAGTCTCCTTTTTCAAGTTCATGTCCGCATATGGACAGCCGAAAGCACTGGTTTGTATAAAAATGAAAGCACAGTTGTCAGTTTGTAGGGATAAATCAAGGACCCACTGTCCCTGGAGCAGGCTTGCTTTCCTACTTAAAGCCGAACACAGACATTCTTCTCACACTCCAGGAAGAGTTTCTTTCCCCGGGGCCTTCTGAGAAGGCGGCAGGTTCCAGATCACGGGCACCGCGTTACGGGTGGATCCATCAATACCCGTGGCATTTACAGTTTTGAAAAGACAAAATCTAAGAACAGCATCCAGACCTGCTTCCAGTGGCTTGACTCAGTGGTACCCTCCAGTCCTGGCACCCTGCAACATGCAACACCAACTCCTTAGGTGATCCCAAATATTTACATCCTGCTTTCATTTCTTAATATTCATGAACCTCAAACACCACACACCACCCCAGCATTTCTGCTTAGTCCTCCTAGAACTTGCTGGGGAGTTTGTGTTGGATTGTGCAGGGACACCGTGCAGGTGGACGGGGAGAGGCTCAAGCCCAGACGGCTTGATCCCTCCGACTTTCAGGGCTGAGTCCTGAATCCCGGGTGCTGAAAACCTAACAGCAGGCATGGCAGGCAGAGTGATCTGCCAGGGCTCCTGACCAGGTTCCTTCCACAGGCCGACCGGCCGTCACTGCTGCGTCTCTGATGTTCGTGTCCCTGTCTCTTAAAAGCCTTCAAATCTTCACTGCTGCTGGGAAGGGGCAGCCACCACCAGGGGAAACTCAGACCCACCAGGTCACCTGGACCCTCCTCTGGGCAAAGCGTTCCCCACCATGCTTCTGAGTTTCTCTCCAGGCAAGGGGAAAAGCAGACCCAACTCAGAAGAGTTGCTGGGACTGTGACAAAGCACAGAAGCAGACCCACAGACACACACTGGCGTCCTCTACGTGGCAGCTGCTCCTGCCATCAGCATTGCCGTCTGCTACCTCCAGAGCAGTGTGCGTGGAAGCCCAGCAGGACCCAGGGAGCTGGGATTTTTAGGAACTCACATCCTCTTCACTGCAAATTCGCTGATACACAGTATTCAATAAATGTTTTATGAAGACATGAAGGTGTCCTTTTGTTATTTTTAAGGTCATGAGAAAATCCAAGTCCAAAGAGTCTATCTTTTAAGATAGACTGAGGTTTCCAGGGAGGCCCTGTATAAAATCTGACCCAGGAGGACTCTGGTATGAGACGTGTCTAGAACACAGTTCTGGAACTAGTGCTGGGGTCGTCAGGCTGAGGTCCGCCTGGCCCAACCTGATGGGACAGACTGGTTCTGACATCAAGACTAACCCCTGGGGTCCCTTTCTATACATGTTCTGCAACTGACAATTATTGATATTAATCTATCGGTGCATTTGGTTATTCAATAATTGATTCAGTAATTTATTACCTAAGCACTTGCTACATGTTAGGTCCTTTAGAGAATGTAAGTTGACTGAGGAAATTAAGGCATATATATAAAAATATACATCATAAATATGTATAATAAAAATTAAAAATCATATAAAGGCAAACCAATTAGAATCACAGCAGATCTCTCAGCACAAACTCTGAAGGCCAGAAGAGCTTGGAATGAAGTATTTCAAGCCCTGCGAGTGAATAATTTCCAACCTAGGCTAATGTATCCAGCAAAATTATCCTTTACAATTGATGGAGAAATTAGATATTTCCATGAAAAAGACCAGCTCCGAAGATATATGAGAGCTAAACCAGCTCTAAAGAAAATACTCAAGTATATCCTAGATGGAAATGTAGTAGTAGATGCGTTTGAAAATACTGAGGAAATCAGTGAAGTCAGGGGATAAATAACAATAAAATACATCAGAAAAAGTAAAACAAGAAGCCAACAGACAAAGAAGGTAATGATGGCAAATAACCAACTCATCTCAGTAATGTCTATTAATGTAAACGGCCTCAACTCTCCAATCAAAAGACACAGAGTTGCAGAATGGATCAAAAAACAGAACCCTACAACCTGTTGAATTCAAGAAACACATCTAATCCAAAAAGATATTCATAGACTTAAAATCAAAGGATGGAAAACAATATATCATGCATCAGGATGTAGAAAACAAGCAGCGGTAGCAATTCTAATATGAGACGCTGTAAACTTCAAGTTAAAACAGATTAGAAGAGACAAAGAAGGTCACTACATACTAGTTAAAGGAACACTACAACAAGAAGAGATACTTTGATAAACATTTATGTACCAAATATTGGAGCACTTCTCTTCATAAAACAAAATCTGCTAAAATTAAAAGATTAAATAAATATTAACACAATTATTTTAGGGGATTTTTAACACCCCACTGTTGCAAAGAGACAGATCAACTAAACAAAAAGTCAGCAGAGAAACTTCAGAACTGATCCACACTCTTGAACATATGGACCTAACAGATATATACAGTGTTCCATCCTTCCACAGCAGAATACACATTCTTCTCAGCAGCACATGGTATTTACTGCAAAATAGATTGCATACTAGTTCACAAGGCTGGCCAAAGTAAATATAAAAAATTGAAATTATCCCATGCATATTATCTGATCACAGTGCAATGAAAATAGAAATCAATGAAAGAAAAGTCAGAGAAGGGAAATGCTCATGGAAACTTAACAACATACTCCTAAACAAACAATGGGTCACAGACGAAATCAAAGAAGAAAATAAAAAATTTCTGGAAGATAATGATAATGACCACACCATTCAAAGAAACCTTTGGGATACATTGAAAGCAGTCCTAAGAGGAAAATTTGTTGCAATTAATGCACACATTAGGAAAATAGAACAAGCCCAAATAAACCACCTTATGAACAGTCTTGAGAGCCTAGAGAAACAACAACAAACCAGCCCCAAACCAAAACTAAGGAGGGAAATCATAAAGATGAGAGCAGAAATCAATGAAATTAAAATTTAAAAACTATTCAACAAATAAATCAAGCAAAGAGTTGGTTCTTTGAAAGAATAAATAAAATAGACAAGGCACTGGCAAGACTTACTAAGAGAAAGAGAGAAAAGACCCATATAAATGCAATTAGAAAGGTGAAGTCACAACAGATGTTGTCGAAATCCAGAAGATATTGAGTAACTATTTTGAAAAATTATATTTCAACAATCTAGTAAATACAGAAGAAATGTAAACATTCCTAGACACAAACAAACCACCAAAACTGACACAAGAAGACATCAATATACTTAACAACCCAATCACAAGCAAAGAGATTGACTTAGCAATAGAGAATCTAAAAACTAAAAAAGTCCAGGAACAGATGGATTCACAGTTGAATTCTGTAAAACCTTTAGAGAAATTATATCACCAATACTCCTCAGGTTGTTCAAGGAAATTGAAAGGGATGGAGTGCTTCTGAACTCATTCATGGAAACCAGTATCACCCTGATCCCAAAACCAGACAAAGATCCAACTAAAAAAGAGAACTATAGACCAATCTCCTCAATGAACATAGATGCAAAAATCCTCAACAAGATAGCAAATAGAATACAACATATTATTAAAAAGCTGATACATCACGATCAAGTAGGTTTCATCCCAGAGATACAAGGATGGTTTAATATATCAAAGACTATAAATGTAATTCATCACATAAATAGGAGCAAGGTCAAAAACCACATGATCATATCAATTGATACAGAAAAGGCCTTTGACAAAATCCAACACACCTTCCTGATGAAAACCCTGAAGAAAATAGGCATAGAAGGACCATACCTGAATACGATAAAGGCTATTTATGACAGACCAACAGCCAGCATCATACTAAATGGGGAAAAACTGAAAGCATTCCCTCTAAAATCAGGAACTAGGCAAGGATGTCCACTATCACTTCTGTTATTTAACATAGTACTTGAAACCTTAGCCAGAGCAATTAGGCAAAAAGAAATAAAAGGAATACGTATAGGAAAGGAAGAACTCAAATTATCACTGTTTGCAGATGACATGATAGTCTACATTTAAGACCCAAAGAGCTCCACCAAAAAGCTCCTAGAATTAATAACCAACTTCAGCAAACTAGCAGGATATAAGATCAACTTGCAAAATCATTAGCATTTGCATATACCAAGAATGAACAGGATGAGAAGGGAATTATGAAAACAATGCCATTCACAGTTGCTTCAACAAAAATGAAATACTTGGGAATTAACCTGACTGAAGAAGTGAAAGACGTCTACAAAGAAAATTATAGCACTCTGAAAAAAGAGATTGAAGAGGATACCAGAAAATGGAAAGATCTCCCTTGCTCCTGGTTAGGTAGAATCAATATTGTTAAAATGGCCATACTTCCAAAACTGTTATACAGATTCAATGCAGTTCCAATCAAAATACCAACAGCATACTTCACAGATCTAGAGAACACAATCCTAGAATTTATATGGAAACAGAAGAACCCTTGAACAGCAAAAGCAATACTGAGCTATAAAATCAAAGCAGGTGGCATAGCAATCCCAGACTTCAAGATATACTACAAAGCCATAGTCATAAAAATGGCTTGGTACTGGAATAAAGATAGACATGTAGATCAATGGAACAGAATCGAGGACACAGAAATTTCTCCAGACATATTCAAATATATGATCTTTGACAAAGGATTCAAATACATACATTGGAGGAGCAATAGCCTATTCAACAAATGGTGTTGGGAAAACTGGTTGTCAGTTTGTAGAAGAATGAAGTTGGACCCATACCTTTCACCATATACTAAATTAAAATCAAAATGGTTCAAAGATCCAAACACCAAGACAGAAACATTAAACCTTCTGGAAGACAGAACAGGTAAAACACTTGAAGACAGGAGTAGGAAAGGACTTCCTAAACAGAGCCCCACTCGCACAGGAAATAACAACAAGAATCAACAAATGGGACTACATTAGACTAAAGAGTTTCTGTACAGCAAAAGAGTTCGTTAGGAGGGTGAAGAGAAGACCCACAGAATGGGAAAAAAATCTTTGCTAGCTACTCCTCAGACAGAAGACTAATATCTAGAATATACAAAGAACTCAAAAAAATTAAACTATCTAAAACCAATGACCCACTCAAGAAATGGGCCAGAGAAATGAACAGATACTTCACAGTGGAAGAAATACAAATGGCCAATAAACATATGAAAAAATGTTCAACATCTATGGCTATAGAGAAATGCAAATTAAAACAACTCTAAGATTCCACCTTATTCCAGAAAGAATAGCAATCATTAAGAAGTCAAACAATAACTAATGCTGGCGGGGCTGTGGTGAAAAGGGAACCCTCCTACACTGTTGGTGGGAATGCAAACTAGTACAACCATTATGGAAATCAGTATGGAGATTTCTCAAGAATCTGAAAGTAGAAATCCCATATGACCCAGCCATTACCCTATTAGGTATTTTTCCTGAAGAGCTAGAGACAATGCTTATAGCAGCACAATTTGTAATAGCTAAATTCTAGAAGCAACCCATATACCCATCAATGGATAGCTGGACAGACAAAATGTGGTACCTATACATAATGGAATACTATTCAGCTATAAAGAATGACAAACTAGAGTCATTTGTAGGAAAATGGTTGGAACTGGAAAATAAAATGTTGAGTGAACTAAACCAGTCTCGCAAACTGGAATACCGCATGGTATCCCTCATTTAGTGAGGTAAAATACAAACAAAAGAAAAGAGTAAACAATGGATACAAAAAGACGAAGTGTTACATATAAGCTAACAGACAAAGGGTTCAAGGGAACAAGAAGAGGGCAAAGGGGGAGGGGAATGGGAATCCAGAGGAATAATGATATCTTAAAAATAAGAACCTAATAACCCAAACTTAAATCAGTGACATGTATACTGGGTACTATAGTAATTTTATATAGTTGTGACTTACTGCTGTATGTAGGTGGTTGTTTACATTGCTCACTGTCATAAGCAAAAGGTACAATTAATTGTGGTTTGTAAGCTTGTGTAATTGCCTGTAAGTTTGTGTAGTTTTGGATAAATTTTAATAAAAATCTAAAAAAAAATTAAAAATCTACCCTTATCGAGTCTCTAGTCTCATCACAATACAAAGTGTTCTACATATATTATTTCTCATGTTTATGGCTAAATAATAAGGGATGGTATTAGCGTATTTATTGGGTAAGTTAGAGAACAGTTTCACACAGCAGACACAACTTTTGCAAGGTCTCTTGGTATTTTCCAGGGAAGCCCCAAAATAGATCATCTAATTATCAGCACTGATCAGGTGAGAAGAAGTGGGAAAAGGTTTTTAGCACCATCAGGAAAAAAAAAAGAAAGAAAGAAAGAAAGAAAGAAAAAAAGAAACACGAAGGAAACTGAGGCATGATTCTCAGCCAGAGAAAACCTGGGGCCGGTATCTACATGCGGAGGGTTTGTCAGTGTTTGATGGCCGGGGAAACGTGTCAGTGCGGGGTGGTCCAAAGGTGCAGGGTCGTTTCTAGTAGCACTGGAGCAGCAGCAGTCTGCTAAATTGTGCTATATGGCATTTGAGGGAGATTTCAGAAGCACTTTCTGCAGACAAAAGTTGAAAAGCATCAGGCTAACCCAAGAGAGACTGAGAAATTTTTTTTTTAACACACAGCTGTGTTTTCCTTAAGACACTGTTAGGCATCTAACACATACTCCCATTTGAGAATTTTAAAGATCATTATGGCCAAGAGTTTTCTTTTCCTCAATTTCACATCACCACCCTATGTGACTCATGCTGTGTGGTTTTAATGCTGTCCCTCCCCAAGGCTTTTCCATCCAGTGTTTGGAGGCAGCCACCACAGACTCTCTTGCTCAGGACTTGCTTGTGTTGACAGAAATTGTGGTCTCCTTGATCTTCATTCATAAATCAGTCCCTTGCGCCATTTAAACATTTGCCTGTGTCTTATTTCCATGTCCATCCCCCATCTTCTTCCGGGTAAAAGGAAAGCAAAGCCGAATGGAAACCCCACAGTACTGCTAGGATGAGACCACTTCTGACTGCGCAATCCAGGCACGTGAGGACACGGCCCAGAAGACACAGAGCAGAACCAGGGTGACATTCAAGAGAACATGTCAGATGGCAAACGCGTGCTGCAGAAGAAGTTGGTGAAGAATCTGGGGGAAGACAGTGAGGAGAGATGAAGAAACGGCACGAAGGGGTGGTCGGATATGACCCTCTGCAGCACTGTGGGCCTCAGAACCTGGGTCCGGGACCCAGCAGTGAGCCAGGTTCTGCATCGCCACCCGGAGCTCACTCCTGCTCTTGGCAGAGAATTGCTTCTGTGGCAGAGATGCTATTATGGCTTATGTCTCCATGTCCCCCTAAAGCCTCACGAACTCATAGGTGGGGCTTTGGGAGGTGATCAGATCATGAGGGGATTAGTCCACTGATGAGTTTATAGCTAAAAGTGAAGTTGGGAGGTGCAGCCTGGTGGGAGGAGGTGGGTCCCTAAGGGTGTGGCCTAGAAGGCCCATCTCCTTCCTCCTCCTTTGATACCTCTCTGCTTCCTGTTTCCCCCTCACTATCCTGCTCTGATGAAAACAATGGGCTCTGCTCCGTCAGATCCTAGAGATGGGCAGCTTGGACACTGAAGGTACAACCTTCAGTGTCAGAGCTTACTGAATGCAGCTCCCACCTTAGCACAGCCAAGAAGGGCAGGGGCACCAGAGTCTGTTATAGTTTATATCTAGGTGTCCCCCCAAAGCCTCACGCACTCATAGGTGGGGCTTTGGGAGTTGACTAGATCATGGCGGCTGATGCTCATATGGGCTAGTCCACGAATGAGTTTATAGCTAAGTGTGATGCTGGGAGGTGAAGCCTGGTGGGAGGAGCGGGTCACTGGGGTGTACCTGGAAGGGTCTCTCTCCCTCCTCCTCCCTTGATCTTGCTCTGCTTCCCACCACCATGCCGTGAAATTTCTCCTCCACTATGCGCCTCTGTCATGCTGCCCTGCCTTGGAGCCAGCTGACTGTGGACTGAAACCTCTACAAACCTTTCCTCCTTAGGGATGCAGGTGTTGGGTATTGTGCCCTAAAGATGAGAAAGTAACTCAGATGGGGTCCAGGACAGTCCCTCTTCCCTTGAGTAACCTCCAGGCTCTACATTCCCTCTCATTCCTGGATGCCAATTATCACTTTCTCTCTGTGATGTGGCGTGCAGCCTCTTGAGTGCTGCACCTCAAAACATAAATAAAAACCCAGAAGTCAGCAGGATTCCAGGAAGTGTCAAGTCACTGACAACCTGTCTTCTGGTCCTGAAGAGTGAAGTGGCCTGAAATAGGCAAGTCGCTCCCAGGAGGAGCTCGGCTGCAGGGAGACAGCCTCACACAGGCCTGGAACCGAGGACACGGCTGCACTTTAAAGAGTTTGGCTCCAAACACCACTGGCCCACCTCCATGAGGCCCGCTGCACTTTATATTTTAGTCTCAATTATTCTGCCAGACAAGAATATTCTTTTCTTTCTGGGAGGTAGTTAGCGCCGAAGAGTCAGGGCTTAGCTGGGAGGTTAGATTCTGAGCGTCACTGTGTGTGGGTGGGTGGGTGCTGTCTGGATTTGGAAGCATCCGTGGAAGAGAAGGGCTGGGAGAGTTTGGCTCTCGGGACCACAGGGCAGCAGGGAAGGCTCAGCCGATCTCAAGAGAGGCTGCTGAGACTTGGCAGAGAAAGTAGTTCAGCAACAGAGATGAGAAGAACAAGATAAAAAATGCTGCCAGAGTTACCATGTGGCCTGGCCCTGAGGACAGCAGCAGCCACATCCTGGTGGCCAGCACTCGGGAGGGGTCTTAGTAAGGAGCACACACCATATATGCCATGCGAGGACTGCAGTACCTCCCCCCGTTCCATTGCTCAGGAAGGGTTGATTCTGTTTGTTCTCACTGCCATTTAACTTCATAAAAATAGCCTGCCTCTTTGGGGAATTGTATTGTCTTGAATAGGTGGGTGATCTAATCTTACCCAGTATAAGGATGTTAAATGAACATCTTTTATTCTTAGGAAAATACTGACTTCTTCGCCAAATGGCACCAAAAGACATGAAAAATAGTGAAACACAGATTATTAGAATTATACTTTTGTTAAAAACTTTGAGGAGCTAACACATGACTTAAATTATTGTTGATTTAACCTCCATGAGGATTACGAGGAAGTGTAAATGATACATGTTGGAATAAGAACCATTATAGCATTTTAGTACCTACTGCAAATATAGTATAATGTTTTATTATTCTCAGACATAGACAGAAATGCCCCAAATGGTACACGTAAGAGTCTCAGGTCCCAGGGCCAATTTCTTTAAATTCCTATAGGTTTAAAATGAGTTCCAAGATATTTTTCTCTGAATCCAATAAACTTTCATCCATGAAAACCTGACACCCTCACTTACTTGTCATTTCAAGTACTAGAAAATTTGGTGGGCACAGAGTAAGAAAATAGTACGAATATTAAAAAATGTTCCATCGGTACAGTTGAAAGGAATCTACATATGCATAGAGCTAGAAGGATGCAGAGTTGGCTGAAAAACACTTGGTTCTTGAAAATATTTTTTTCTATGATTCAGTCTGGGAAATCATTCTAGGTTTTACCAACTCTCCAAAATGGCCAATTAGGAAGCTGGAAGAGAAATGCTACTAAAATTAAGCACTATAATTGAGTTAGTACAGTGGGGAAAAGTGTGGCCTAAAGAATTAGCGAAAATTGGATTAAGGCTGCTAGCTCTAAAACCATGAGAAAGCTATTTGGTCTCGCTGCTTCTCCTTTCCTTTTGCAGACTGTCACTGTCTAAAGGTCCCTTTCCTGCCGGGCTGCCCTTCCTGGACCTTGGACTAGAGAGACTAAGCTTTATGGTGAGCTGATTTTGCCTTCTCCGTTGGCTTTTTTAGGTTCCCAGCTTCTCCAACAACCAGTCCAGGGCAGATGAAGGAAAAGAAAACCCCAGGAACTCACCAGTGTGCACTTTCTTGGGTCTCCAGCTCCCTAGCTGATCTGCCTCCTTTTCTCTCCTTCAGAGTGTTCACATGCTTATTTTACATACAGTGTCCAGGTTTTCATGGGGAAATAGAGAAAAGCATGTCCACGCCACCTTCCTGGAAGCACAACCCCACTTGTGACCCTTTCAATGTCAAGAACTTTCTTAAAGACTCTTAGACCGCAACCCTCTCTGTCCTCTGAGGGAGGAACCTCCTTTCTTCGACCCAAGGAGTAAAAGAGGCTTTCGAGACTCAGGCAAGGCTGAGTTTCAGGCCTTCTACCCAGTCAGCCTCTCTGGCTCACAGCTTCCTCATCCATAAGGGGAAGACCGCGTTCTGCTTGCCCCGTGAGCCAAGGGCTGCCCTGGACGGGAGAGCGTGGAACAGCACCCCGGGCACACGTGTGCTCAATGAGTGCAATTTCTTTCCAACTCCAACTTAGTCCTCCCGGCGTCATTTGGCAATAGGAATTCAATTTTCACATTGCAAATGCCTTTCAGAAAGGAGTCACTTCTTCTTTCTTTCTCTCATTCCACTTGGTAAAAACGGGTGATCTCAGACTCAGGCAGCAACCCTTTCAGGTGGCATTCAAACACCTTCCTCCCCTGACCCCCTTCCAACTTCACTCCTGCAGAGCCCAAGCCCCAAGCACATCAGAATACACACTGCTCTTCAGGTACAGCATGTACTTTCAGGTTTTGTGAGTGTCTGACTCACTGCACGGCTTCTCGCAATGCCATCAGTGTCAGCACAAGTGTAAACCCAGTAGAAGCGGGCTAGCTCATCTTCCACACTCAGCAGTATGTCACATTCGATACCTTCACACATCAGGGACCGGACATTTATCTGCTCCCTGACATCACTCAAGTCAAAGCCCAGCAGAAATGCGGGCATAACATCAAGATGAAAGATGTACAGTTCTCTGACCAGCACAGACCTTGGTCTCAGTCCCTCAGCTCTTTCCCTTCATCGGCGACTCTAAAATCAGCCTGACCTGCCTCTTTTTCCAGTCCCCCTATTTAGCCATTCTAGATCATTCTTTCCTCCTGGGAGTTACCACTGTCATTCTAGAAAAATTAATGGAGCCGTCTCAATTCCTGGTGTCTCCGGCATTGCCTGGATGGAACAGTGAAGGCCCCTGCAGAGCTGGGAACGGCCCTTCCCCGGACGGCGTGGAACCCTGATCACAACGCAGCCTGCTGGGCTCTAATATGGTTTGGGACACAGTCACAAGTGGAAACGAATAAGGCCTGGAGCACCAGCCAAGAATGAGGACTTTACAGGCGGCATGCACAGAAATAGATAGACAGTAAACACAGCCTCCATTTATTTTTGTTTCATGAGGGCCTTGAGTTTAGCTGTCTCACTAGCTGTTTCACTAGCTGTTTCAGCTGTTTTACTGAAGAGTCAAACCCAAGATGTGACATTTAATTGGCATGCTTTAGGAGATACATTTTAAGTGACCTTGTACAAAAATGTTTCCTGAATTGTCTGAGGTAATATTTTCAGTAAATTACACAGTAAAGGAAATATGTCTGGGGTGAAGGTGAAAATACATCTATACTTCTTTTTCTCAAAAAATTTTAGTATGTGGTTACTAGAAACTTCCCCAGTGTAAACTGGTCTCAAGGAATGCGATAATATACTAACTAGAAATACTAATGGTCTTTAGAAAACTTATGCTGAAATCAGCTAAACTTACTAAATAAATAATTTGTATAACTTATGCATGGGGAAGAGTCAATGAATAGAATCTGCAGTTTAAAAATTTCTACCGAAACACTATCCACACAGTTAACGTTGAACAGAAAATCAAACAAACGAAATGATTAACATGCTACATTATTAACTCAATCAAAACAATTATAGTGGTAAGTTTGTGTTTAGATTATTACAACAAACATTTCGGTTACTATATACAAGTTGTTTTCATTCTTTTGCTTAAGTGGTGTGAACATGTCAATGTAATTTTTACAGTCCAATTTATCAAATGCTTTATAAATGGAATATTCTAGTTTGAAATACATTTAATTTCTGAAAAGTCTTCAAAGTATGTCTTTTTTTTTAATAAATGTGCCTTTTTAAGAAAACAAAATGTCACTTAGAAGAGAAGCATTTTTCCAGGATAGTGGTCCAAGAGCACTTGGAAAATTACTTGGCTCAAAAATGTTTCAAGAATAATGTTTAAAATTATCCATAAAATACAAGTATATGTTTTGGTAACTGATCCTAATTAAATAATTACATCTTTGGAAGGCCTCGCATTCAGTGTGTATATTCAATTTAAATGAGACCATTATACATCATTTGGATACCCAAGAAGATGTTTCTATATTATGCATTTATACACACACAAGCCCCTTGCGGTGTTAAACACTAACACTGACCCAGCGTCCACGGGGCCATCCAATGTTCTTTCAGGCATTCTTTCTCAAGGTGACAAGTTCCACTGTCTTGACTAACTTACCTGCCAGGATTAGGAGCACCAGCTCTTCGGCAGGAAAATCAAAAACAGGAAAAGAAACCAGGGCCTCCGCCCTCTTCCTGAGCTGCGGTCGCAGACACTCTTGGATCTGGGAGGGGCGTGAGGGGCTGGCAGAAGTTCTTGTGCCTTCTGCCCCCATGTCAATGCATCAGGGAGTCCCTGGAGACTGCAAAACTCACCTGAGGATCTGCATGTAAGAGGCGACCCACCCGTTAGGGTTTTCTGTGCTTTTGGGGTCCTTTCTAGAAAACCACTGCCAATGTACTGAAGTTATTTCCTCACATTGTCTTCTAGTAGTTTCAGAGTTTCGGGTACCCATCAACAAATGAATGGGTAGAGAATGTGGATATATATAGACAGTGGAGTACTACTCAGCCATAAAGAATAAAATCATGATACTTGGGGCAAAGTATACGGGACTGGCGGCCATTATATTAAATGAAGTAGGCTTTACAGAGACAAGCACTGGACATTCTCTTTCTTATGTGGAAACCAAAAAAAAAAAAGGAAGTTGGCCTAAAAGTACAATGTGATTACTAGAAATTGGGAAGGCTGTGATGGCTAAAGAATGGTTACATTTGATTAGTGCACACTGTAGGCACACTTGAAAATATTACACTGAACATTAATATGTGCAACTAATACGTGTTAAAATTAACTAATTAAAAATAAGTAGTAAAGATCAACAAAAACTCTCATAAACGAAAGATAGCGAGTGTTCTTGAGGATGTGAGAAATTGGAGCTTTGGTGGCAGGAATAGAAAATGCTGCAAAGACTTTAGAAAACAGTGTAAAGGTTCCTAAAGAGAATTAAAATCCACATACGATTAAGCGATCCTACTTCTTGGTATTTACCCAAAAGAACCGAAATCAGAACGTCAGAGAGATATCTGCACACTCACATACCCTGCAGCCTTAGTGACATAGCCGAGAACTGCAAACAACCCAAATGTCCACTGATGGAGAGGTGGATGGAGGAAACGTGGTACCACACTCAATGAGATTTATCATGCGGCCTCAAAGCAGAGGAAAATCAGGCCACAAGTGACAGCCTGGATCACCCTTGAGAACATCATGCCAAGTGACATAAATCAGCTGTTGAAAAACAAATGCCACATGATTCCACACCTGTAAGGACCTAAGGTGGTCCAGTACATGAAAGCAGGGGCAAGATGGTGGAGGGGATGGAGGACGGAGGGTGAGGACCTGCTGATCAGTAGGATACAGTTTCAGTTATGCATGATAAGTTCTAGAAATTTTTGTACAACATTGTGCCTTAAGTAAAAAAACACTGTATTATTATATACTTACAAATCTGTTAATAGGGTGGACCTCACGTTTATGTATCCTTAGCACAATTTTTTAAAGAAGGTGACCTCTCATTACTCCCTCGTCTGTAAATAAAAATGTATCTGTAGGTTCAAATATGTATAGACGGGCTCCATATCCAAGAAGTTACACTCCCTCTGAAGAGGTAACACACCAAAGGCAAACACACTCTGTAATTCAGTGGATGTAAAGTAATTTCTTATCTACAGTGAGAACTGACATTAGGAATCTTTCATGAAGCCTTGGAAAGAACTGTTTAAAAACAGCCATTTAAAAACAAAAAACCCAAAATCCTGAGACACTGAAGATTGGGGACTTCGATATAATTGGCTGTAAGGATATTCACCTAATTCTTTCAAGAGTATAAAATCATTGTTATTTTTTTCTACAATAAACTATTTTAAAACATTAGATAATGTTTTAACTTTGTTGTTGAAAACAAAATATTTTATAAAATACTATCAATCTAACCTAGTATATAGATAGATAGATAGATATGTTTTATCTCTATTAAATTTAGGTAGTAAAATTATTTTTGAAATCAGAAAGATGCCACAAAACAGCATCTCATACTGATACTCTGCCGTCTAATACTGATAATGCTGACGCCAGGTTACATCCACCTTCCTTTAAATGGGCACCACACCCTCATTTAAATTCTTCTTGTATCAACTCATCCAATTCTCACAATCTCCCTGTGAAGCAGGCACTTATCATGTGCCTTTGATGGCTGGAGAAACTGAGGCACAGAGGTGCAGCCACGTCAGGTCCTGGAGCTGAGAAGCTATGCAGGCAGGTCGAAGCGCTGAGGCTGGTGCCAGGTCCAGGCTTTTAGCTTCTCGCCAGACCACCTCCGGGCCCGGCTCTCCAGGAGCTCATCTGAGAAAATGGAGAGGAGGAGACGGCGGGCGAGGGATCTGCACACACTGGGTGCTTCGCCAGATCGGCACTGATGAGATTCACGGCTGCATCGCATCTTCGGCATTGCTGAGATCAGAAAAAGTAGCAAGATGAGGATGCACAGGAAGTGGAAGCCGTTGAGTGTTTTAAAATCTCATTCTCAGAGGCAGAGTTGCTGCGAGAATAGAACATGGTCGGGAAGGGATTCTTTAGGAAGAAAAGCAGATTCTCCGCACGGGATGAAATGCAATGTGGAGAATGGGCCATCTGGATAATTTTTTATTAGGATGAGCTGTAATTTCTAAACCATGAGAAAGAAGAAAGGAAAGACGGTCTTGATTTTCTGCCAGAAAAACATTTTAAAGCTCCATCCTAGTTTGTTTCTACGTGAGAATTTAAATATTTCATACCCACATATACACATTAGGGTTGTGTCTACACAGCCAAATACAACATTTACCTAACAACGCTTCACAAGCATCCAACAGTACACTGTTTTAGCTGCAGCCAGGATCAGATGGCAAAAAGTCGGTCATTTCGTGCCATCCTCGAATATTTGCAGAATGACACAGTACACAGAGCACCAGACCAGGCGTATGGAAGCCTCAGTAGCCTGAGAGCCTGAGGGTCTGTGACGCAGGGACCTGAAAAACAAGTGAATGAGAAATCTCCAAGGTGACGCACGTGTGTGCTGTGGTTCGTTATTATTATGCACAGTCTACTATACATTTAATAATGTGTTATCATTAACAGTAGGAAATACACTTATTAAGCATTTAGTATGAACCAGGCAGTACAGTGTGTATCACACTACATGCATCACTGTATTACACAGATAAAAGCTAGGCAAGGCAGGTTTGGGTAACGTCGCACTTGCTGCTGCTGCGGTTTTGGGAACAGGGGCAGGGCCTCGGACAGGTTCCTGGGACAGGGCTGACCTCACGGGGCTCCGAGGGCCAAGCTCCAGAGGCAGGACTGAGAGAGGCGCTCGGACGGGCCGAGGGGCAGGACGGAAACACGACGCGGGCGCGAGGGCCGAGCATCTGGCTGCTGGGAGTCCAATTGCTCCTTCAGGTCCTGAACTTCAGGTGCCCGATGCAGGCCCAGAAGATCGACCTCCTGGCACCAGCCCTGCGCGGCAACCTCGGGAGGGCGAGACAGACCCGGAGTGTGGAGGAAGCTCTAGGTGTGAGCAGCAGGAGAGAAGCAAAAGCTGCTCTGACAGAACATTCTAGAACAGCTGGCGGCACTTGGGACTTAGTAAATCTGGGGCTGTTAAAGAAAACAGTGCTGAGTAAACCTCCGAGTGACGAGCAGAGCAAGGGAGAGATCCTGACTCTGGGCTCAGAGAACAACTTTGTTTCTGACCCATTAAGGAGCAGAGCGATGTGGCAGCAATGGACTCTGCAGGTGAGCAGAGCTGAGAAAGTCACACAGGACGGTGACCCCAGAAGTGCCACCAGCAGACACCCTGGGCACAATGACCGAGGCAGAGGACGGCCACCCTCTGTGTCAGCCCCACGCACCTGTGCCGCTCGCCTGGGCCACTCCAGAGGCTCTGCCCGCCACCATGTCGCCTTGTCTATGCTGCCCAGGTGACAAATTCTTTCACCTAAAGGGATTAGCCAATGGGCTCCCCTAGTAAGTGTGACACACGTGCCAAGAGGAAGCAGACAGGTCTGGGAGGGCCACCCATCCTCCGTGGACCCCGGCACAGAGCCAGAACCCTGCTCTTGTGCACGGTCTCCAGCTGCTGTCCCAGCTGGGGCTTAGGTGACACCAAGCCTCTGGCTTCAGTGCTGGGGGACTTAGAGACAGAGCCTTTGGGTCCCTGGAGGAGCCAGGAAGATCCTAACTCTGGGCTCAGAGAAGAGTTGTTTAAATCCCTGAGCCTCTGGTGGGGGGTGGGGCTCAGGACTTGGGCCTGGTCCTGAGGCACAGTATTTACTGTGTCCATTTTATGTTTCATTCTGTCCATCACTATCCTTTTAAAACTTGCTTGTGCAATAATAGTTTCAGTAGAAATGCTCCAATTGTCTGTTTTGTTGGCAAATCTGCTACTTTAAGCTCTCTGGATATGTTAGCTCTGCAATCTAAGAAAACTGAACTAGGTTCAACTTGCGGGAGTGTAGACTGCACAAGTCCTCACATTGTCTGTGGTGGGGGGTTTCCAGAGCTGGGTCTTGCAGCTGGGGCAAGCATCCCGAGTCCAGCCTTGGAGATAAGCAAAGATGGCAGCATCCGTCTCAGCAGACCGGCTCCTGGAGCTCCCTGGCTGCCAGAACCCCTCCTCTACGTCTGTGGGCGCGCTCGCTCCCTTCTCTCCTTTTTGTTTTGTTGTTGTTGTTGTTGTTTTCGGTGTATTGAGGCTTTGGAGAAAATGTGAGTCTGCGGATGCCGTGTGTCTGGAGAAGGGCCAAGGTTCAGCAGTCCGCCCAGGGAGGTGATGCAGGATTTCTTTTTGGTTCTGAAACGTGAAATACCCTTCTCAGAAGATCATCAGGTCTTCACTCTGCTAATGACCACTGTCCTCTAAGGTACTTCGAATTTTCACTTTGCTTGACTTAGAAAGAGTTGTTTAAATCTCTACTGACCATTACATTTTACCAGTTTGATAGTGAAATCTTTATAAAATGTACTGATTCTTTATCACCTTAATTTTCATGCTTTTGGGGTTTTTTTTGGTGGTGGTACTGGAAATTGAACCTGGTGTCTTACAACTGAGCTACACTCCCAGCCAATTTTGATACAATGTCTCACTAAATCACCAAATTGCCCAGGCTGCACTTAACCTTGTGGTCCTCCTGCCTCAGGCCCCCAGAGTGCTGGGATTACAGGGTGCCACCACGTCTGGCTAACTCCACACCTTCTCTCACATCTGCGAGACCTGCCTGTCTGTTCAGACCACAGCAGTCACTGGGCATTTGACTACTTTTGGAGCTCCTCAGGATGTTATTCATCTTCTTTTCAGCCTGCAGATTCTATGTTTTAAAAATGAGTATAACATCTAATTTTTAAATTATCTTGTGCACTCCTAGCACGGAATGTTAGTAATAGAAAAAGTATTCTGCTACTCTCAGGGCAAAGCATCCACGTCTTCCTCCGTCTCCTGGTCTGGCTTCCTTGACACCCGAGCAGGTGGCACGCAGCTATGACTGTGGATGGGTGTGGCCACTGTCAGGACTGTGGGCACGCTGCTGGCATGTGCTGCCCTTCACTGGGCTTCTCTCTGAGGGCTTCACATCTCTTCCACAGTCCTCCTCAGTGACTTCTGGGCTGGTCTGGGGTCAACATCCTTACGAGAATCTGCCGAGCACCTTGGATCCCTGGCTTGAATTTTCACATGTGCAAACACACACCCGATGTGTCAGATCCTTTCACAGTCCTCCTGGAAAATGTAGGGCATGTGAGATCACAAGCCAGAGAAGGCCCTTCAGCACTGTGTCTGCCTGGCCCTCTTGCTTTCCTTGAAAATAGGAGACATTTTCATCACTTTTCATGTTTTCCTCTAGTCCCTTTCTAGGATTTCCTTTGTCTCTTAGGTAGATAGTGTAGTGCCCTGTAGCAAGCTGCCTGCAACCCTGCGGGTGCTGGCTGACACGATCTCCCCCTGTGCAGGCTGCCTGGTGGTCAGGCACAGCCAAGGACACAGAGGAGTGACGCTGCAGGAACAAGTCTGTGGAGCTGAGTGGGTCAGACCGCAAGTATTTACTAATCATCCAAAGTACTGCCTCGCACGACAGTTCAGTAGCCACAGTCCTTTGCAGGCTGGAAGCTCTTCATTCCGGTGGGGAGACCCTCAGTTGCCATCAGGTGAATAGACAGAGAAAATATGGTATTTATAAACAAAGGAGTATTACTCTGCCACAAAGAAGGATACACTTGAGTCATCTGAGGGAAATGGATGCAATCTGAGACCATAATGTTAAGCGAAATAAGTTAGAAACACAAGCTTAAGTATCACATGATTTCTCTTATCCGAGAAACTAAAATTCTAAATTGAAACAACCCTCTGCTCATAGAGTTCAACTTCTGTACATTTCACAGCTCCATGAGATCAGGTGGCATCATCTGTCCTGAACACGCTTCTAATGAGCAGAGAACAGGCAGTCAGTGAACGGATGCTCACCTGTGTGACAAGGCCAAAACTTCCATTTCCTGACTGTTGCAAACATCCAAGTGTGCCCCCACACACTCACCAGGATGTCACTGCACTAATGACTTCCGGTCACTGTTAACAGTCCTGCACCCAAAATAATAACACACACTTTTCAACCTTTTTTAAAAGACCACTGATCCCAATCTTACATTCTTTGAAATCTGGGACTCTTTTCTTTACAGCCGAGACACTTACCAATAAAAGGTCTCCCTCATTTCTACTGTAGCATGTCACTTTCTGAACCAGGAAAGCAAATAATCACACTCTGAGAAATGTTCAACTGAGTCTATCAGGTGTGCAGCTGGGGAGCCAAGCGTAAAGCCTCAGCACATTCTCTGGTTGTACAGAGCCATTTCCAGCTTTCGTCCTGCTTCTCAGCTGTGTTCTCCATGATGATGCTGCTCAATAACTTACTTCTCGATAAGCAAGGGATGTCCCTATTTTGATGCCCCCCTGTATTGAAATCTCTGTTCCAGGCGGCTTTGTGAATCAATAAAACTGAGAAAACCAATTTCTCCTCTGAGTTTTGAGCAGTATTTAAAAAACAATAAAAATGTACATTACATTTCAAATATGGCAGGTCTGTGCTACTCAGCATTCAGAAGTTTAAAGAACAATAGAGTGTCTTGGATCTCACAAATATATTTATGAAAAAAGGAACTGGTTTTTGGAAAAAGTCTTTTCTCAATGGAATTTAAGTTTAAATTAATGGGAGGTAATCTTAAAGATGCATGAGTGATAAAATAGCTTTTTTTGGATCTTACTGCATTTAGAAGTAATCAAGTTATCTAGCAAATTAGGGGGAAGAAATCGCTCTTGCAATGTCTGGGAATGTGCACAGCAAATGATGAATTTTTCCATTAGTGTTAATGAGCTGGGACTGGCTAACTCCCCAGCACACGGGCAGAACGGAGCCCAAATTGTCTGCTGTTCATATTTAATTCAGTTTGTTTGTATACTGCATCTTTCACTCAATATTTCCCAAAAAGCAATTTCAGGAATGATAAAATGATGAGAACTTATTTGTGGAATTGTCTATACTAATATCCAAAACAAAGGAAATGGACAGGAGTCTTGGGAGAAATAAAATTATTTTCTCATGCTTTGTGCACATCTGAGTATTATGTGATTAGCATTAAAGGTTAACATATTCATTCATAGAAATGAGCATCATTTTGTCTGTTTTGAAAAACAGAGAAGACAGTAAAGACTCAAAAAGAAAGCATATTCAAAACAGTTTTAAAACACTCCATCCGGATAAGTCTTTGCTGCATTAAAGTAACACTATGACACGCAGGTAATTGCCACGATGTGTGGGGAAAAGCAAACGGAAAACAAGAACTGGCAGCTTGTATTCACACAACACTTCACTCCCCATGCGGAGCTGACTACAGAGAATGACTTGACAGTGGGCTTCAAGGCTCCTCGGAAGCACCTAGTTGCTATTATTCCTAATTTAATAAACACAGACAGTGAATAATGGACTGAAAAAGATACTCATCAAGTCACCAAATCAAGATCACTAAGATGCTACCTTCCTATGCCCGACTTCCAGGATGCTTTCTTTTCTGTCTCCTATTAATAATGAACACTCAAAGGCCACTTGCACGCATGGTCATACTTATTTTATCAAAAGCTGGAGATGTAAAGCCCAGTAATAGCAGATAATGAGACAAGGTGTTTCATGCTGTTGCAATGTACATGTGAGCAAAGTATGGACGATACTTTCTGGAATACATTGTGAGTATCTATGTAGCATCCACAGTCTACTACTTGGAGTTTGAAACCAAATTCTAATACTAATTCTTTGCTCCATCCCTCCCTCCGTCTGCTTTCTTCCAAACAGAATCAATTGAACAGCTACTATGTGCCAGGAACTCTTCTAGGCTTTCAAGATAGCGAAGCGAATTACATACACATCATAAAAATTTATACATACACACATGCCACATACACACTCACAAGAAACTTATGTAAAAGTACACATTTCAGATTGGGTACGACGTCGCTAAGGGCATGATGTATCTCCCTTTTGCCAAGAACCAACCTTCCCCTGCCCTTCCTCGCAGCACACTGCCGCACTGAGAGATGGCGCCGGCACGGCCCTGGACAGGGCAGGGTCACAGCTGGGGAGGAAGATGGTGCCCCTCAGATAAATGGGAACAGCAGTGACCTTGGGGACTCAGACCACCCACGCTCAAGTGCTGAGCCTGCCGCTGCGGGTACCCAGTGGACCGCCAGGCCTCCCAAACCTCAGTTTTCCCACTATAAAACAGAGATCTCACCTGTCAGGAAAGGTTGGTGTGCTGACTAAATAAAGCATCAGGCATCAAAGCCTTGCCATACAACAGAAACTCAATAGTTGAAGGGTCGTGAAAATAAACTTTTCACAGGAAATTATTAACAATAAGGGAAGGGATGAAAACTAATGAAGATGTGTTAGGGACATATACCAGCTCCCCATGAGTCGAAAAAAAATAATAAAACCACAAGACCATGGCTAGCAAAGCTGTACTGCTCAGGCCCACAGCCCCAAGGTCGGCCGCTGGATGCGCTCAGAGAGACAGTGCGACGACGCCCGCACGGACAAGGCAAAGGCAGGTCCACCCCGGCGCGGGCGCTGGAGAAATGGCAGCAACCCACCAAACAGGCTCAGTCCCTGCTCCCGCCCCAAGCTGGGCCACAGAGCGCAGGCCAGAAAAGGCAGAAAGGCTGTTAGCACTGTTCAACAAAAGGATGGAAGTCCTGGGAAAAGAAAGGAATATGGCTATTCAGGGTCAGATATTTTTGCTGGAAACTTCAATAATTATTTTTATTGATACAAATTTATGACTTAACAAATTTATTCTTACCGATTTCTGACTTTTTTCACAGGTCATAAATTTCTACAGTGTTTTTCTTTCAAGAGCTATTCTGTTTCAAAGAAACCCTTAAAATATAACACGAAAATTGCACTGACCCCTTAGGTGAACTCTCTTAAAGACTGGCAACCCCAGACTTCACAGGTTAAATGAACATCAAGTGATTTCTTTAAAAAGAAATTTGAAACAGGGTCTACCTACGTATTCCCAGCTAGTGGGGATCCTCCTGCCTCAGCCTCCGAGTGCTGGGATTACAGGCATGTGCCATCATGCCTGGTTAAGTGCTTTATTCTTTTAGGTGCTAGCAATTTGATTGCATGTGTTCTAGAAGTGCACTTTGATCACGCAGCACAAATGCTTACACCAAGGGATGATGACATATTCCAGTGTATCCAGAACATCCTCCTGAATTAGGTACAGTTTACTCAGTCCCCAGAATATGCTCCGTCCCTCCAGTAAATGTCCTTGGAGAGGCCAATCTGCACCCGCACGGGTGGCACACGCCCCCCCGGCCCCGAGGCCCCACCAGTTACAAATGAGAATCGCGTGAAGTCCAAGGATGAGAACAAGAGCTACCGGCTTTTGTTTTTGGTGCTTTTTTTGTTTCGTTTTTCATCTGTTTGTTTGTTTTCTCTGACGATTTGATTTTCAGAACTATGGCAGCTGGGAACACTGTGCTGAAATCCTTAGCACTTACATCCATGAGCAAGAAAAATGGGCTTTTGGAGCCACTGTCACAGGGAAGTATGCACAGGCCTGGCCCTGGCAGGTGGCAGAGACAGGGGAGTGCTGTCTAAAACTCAGAGCCCCACACTCGGCAAGCAGCGACAGCTGGCAAAGTGTGGCTCCTCATCCTTGCCAAAGACTTTTTTAGTGTTTGTGAAGTAGCAGCAGAGAATTCTTAGATGAACGTGTGGGTGAAGAGGATGCGAGAGAAGCAGGGTGCTGGGCCTGACTGCGTGTGGATCACCATTCAGGAAACACTTGAAATAGTGATCTGTGCTATTTCATTCTTGTGACGATTTCATCATCTATGTTACAGCTGCATTTTGCATGCAAGCCCTGCCAAAGGGTAGCATTTGCCCAAAGAGTCTGGGGGAGGAAGAGAGGGGAAAAGAATAAATATGTGTCATGTGCATGTACCAACTCCTCTTCATGAATGTCATCATTATGTGCTGCAAACATACGCTAATAAAAATTAAAAAAAAAAATTAAGAACCCAAAAGCAGAAGATCACAGGCGTCTCCAGTGTAGAAGGCATCTGGGTCTCAGACCTAACTGCAGGAGAAGCACGAAGGCGTCCCAGATGTGCCTGACGCGTCTCGCCCTGAAACCCGTCTGTCAGGGAAGGAAGACCACCTCTCTGCTCCACCCGGAGCCACAGAGAATGGAAGTAAGTGCAGGGCAGCAACCGGTGAGGTTCTCCAGCTCAGGAGCAGAAAAGCAAGGCCTCCTAATTCCCACCTCAGAGAAAAGTGAACACTTTAATCTGCTCAGCTAGCTCCTTTTCAACCCACGACAGAGACACACAAAGGACAGTAAACCCACGATGAGTGGACGCGAAGCTCCGATGAGAGCTTGGAACAGCGCGGACGCATTTCCAACCTCCCCGGATCAGGGAAGCCCAAGTTGCCCCCTGCGACCCCCGCGGGCCAGCGGGCTGGGGCTGGAGTGCGGTCGCCGGTGGGTGCCCCTGAGTGTCCCGGGCCGCCGTCTCCAGCTCAGACTCCACACAGCCGGAGTCGACTACAGGCGTACTCTCTGGGTCGGCCACACACACAGGTTCGGCAGCCGACACCTGCAAACCAGAAGACTACTTTGATGCGCTGGAGGAAGCGGAATTTTTTTTTTAAGAACTGAAACAGACCTTACATACAGAGGGCACCGAGTCTGAGCTGTCTTCAAAAGCGGGCAGGGAGGCTGCGGAGCTGGAACGGGACGTGACTCCAGACCCACTCCAGCCCCCGCCCCTCCTCCGGGCCACCCCCAGGGTGACCCCAGCCCGGATTCAGCACGGGAGGTGCATCTGCCCGCTTTCGCACCTTACGCTAGTAAAGTCATTCCGTGCCACTATTGGGATTTCTTCCAGCTAGCTTTGTGTACGTGAGCGTCGTGCGTGTGCTGTGAGCCAGTGTGTCCTCACTGCTGTACGGCGTCCTGCAGTGTGGACACGCGCGGCACGTGGTTCCGCCGACGGGCGTCGCAGCAGGTGCGGGGGTGACTGTGGGCTGGCAGGCGGCCTGCGGGGAGCCGACACACACTTCCGGCCAGGCTCGGGACCGGGACCGGACCGCCCTGCTTCTGCAGTTAACACTGGTGCCGCGTGCATTCTGTAAACAGCCTCCCAGCTCTCAGCTCCGTTTATTCTATGCATAATTATGTGCTGTCCATTCACACTTGAACTTCCTGCAGCACCTATTATTATAACTGAGGTCACTGCCTGGGCCCTGTGTCAGAAAGCAGCAAGATCATTCACAGACGCGCGACCTACTATTTATTCTGGACTGTCACTCTGGCATTATTTACCTTCACGTAATCTCACCCTCCCTCCGCCTTGCCCACTGTCACAATGGAAGGAATTTGCAAAACTCAGCAACAGCCACTGATCCTGACTCAAAAGGCAACACACCTCCTCCATCTGGCTCCAGAGAAAGGCAGGAAATGAGTATTAAATCTGACAAATGCGGGCCCCGAAATACAACAACTGAAATTAGCGTATGATGATGTAATTATTATACCATCAAAATGAGAATAATCAAGACAAAGAGATAATTACATTCATCGTACCTGGCTTAATATTTTCATAGCTAACGATTTTATTCCACATTTCTGACTTATAAGTTTCTTACTGGTATTTCATATTTTACACAGACTACTTTTAACAGTTCTACACATTAAAGTGGAGGTAAGTATTCGAGTGGCTTGTATTCTTTATTTTCCAAAACAAATTATGAGTGATAACTACAACTGTCTTGTCAAATCACCCCCCTGTGTGTGTGTGTGTGTGTGTGTGTTTTAAGGCTGGGAATAAAAATTTTATAGTTGAGAGGAATGATCTTGGAGATCATATTGTACTAGCTTTATCTCCAGTCAGAAACTTTTCTTAACAGTCTCCTTAATATTTGGTCACGTAGCTATATAGTAGGTTGTGTGTAGTTTATGATCCATTTTCCGTTCTGAAAAGCAAGAGGCATAATTTCAACCACTACTCCCCTTCTGCATGCATCTCGGGGTAAGAAAGAGACAGTCAGGTGAGCAGTTAGAAGACACGGAGTTTAAGATCATTTCTCTCAGCTACAAGCTGTGCAGGGATGGGAAAACGCGGTCTGTCCAAGACTCACTTCTCCATTCATAACATGGGGATAATGAAACTTACTTGTACACCATAGGGCTGTGTGGTATATTCAATAAGACAATGCATGGGGAAACATTTGTAAAGGGTTAAGTGACAGATAAACATATTACTATGAGTTCTACTATTAGCTGATGTAATAGAGTCTTTACAAACAGAAAAACACCAACAACCAAATTTCAAATCAAATTCAGTCTACTCTATTGTTTGCAAGTAGCTTGGTTAGAGTGCTTGCCTAGTAAGCGCAAGGCCCTGAGTTCAATCCCCGGCACCAAAAAATCAAACAAACAAACCAAAAGTAAGTGGTACTGTCCACACGATCCTCACTCCTGAACGGAAAGTGGTCCTGGCTGGGTTAATTCCTTGGATTTTAGACATCATATTTTCACAGTGGTATTTGTTTTCTAAAATTTAAGAAAACAGAGTTGCCAAAAGATTTATATATTTAAGCTTAGCATACATAAGAAATAAATTATAGAATGTGAAAAATTTATAAGACTTAGGGATGTTTTTTCTTGTGAAAAGAATAATCCATTTAATTCACATTTTAGAGTTGTCTATGCATTCAGCTTAGCTCAGATAAATTCTTTTTTTTAAATTTTTTTATTATTTTTACCAAGAACATGTATTGGTACATTGTATACATAATGATCATAATCAACATGGTTATTTTGTACCTGTACATGATACATCTTGGTTTCCCCCCCCTCAGATAAATTCTTGAACAGTTTGGGTAATTCCAGGAAGTCACTGGAAGTTAATTATAAAAAAATGTATAATTTCCTGTGCCTAGTAGATAATGAAAGGATCATTAATCTTGGTTTTTCAGACATTTTAGGAGAAAGGGTTATTCCAACACAATCCCTGTTGTAGGCAACTGTTTGCAGTTAGAAGCCTTACATTTGGAATACAGATCCTGGACTCAAGATATTTACATTTTAATAAATGCACATATGAATAAGTTACTTGCAACTGGAAAAAATCTTGTCCAGGAAGTATGCTGTACATCTCAATGAGTCATGCTGACACACATCTCTTAGATGAAATAACATCACAGACGTTGCATGGGGGCCCTTCTGAGCTACAGTTTTACTTGCCCTGGTTCTAGTTACATGTGGCCAACTATAGTCAGAAAATATTATACGGAAAGTTCCAGAAATAAACAATAGGTTTAAGTCATGTATTCTGTGTAGTGTGATGAGATCTTGTGCCATCCCCCTTCCCGCCTCCTGGGCCATGAATCATCCCTCCATCCAGCATCCAACACACACATTAGCCACCCAGCAGCCAACTCTGTCTGCCCGGGTACTGCGATGCTGGAACTCAAGTTGCCCTTATTGTGGGTAATGGAGGATACTGAAGCTAAACAAGAAACGAGAAGTCACCTTGTCTAATCATCTTGTTTGGCAGAGGAAGAAGCCAATCGAGTCCCGGCGATGGTATGGACTTGTCCTTCGTCCTATGACCTGGCATTATAAGGATGATTCTTAGATTGGTTTTGCTGGAGGGCTAAGCTTACTTGAAATTATTTTGCTTTGAAATAAATGGAGAAGTGACACTTTCGGGTCCAGGGATGTCCGTGTGTCAGGATCAAATAGTGTGTGAGCACCTTCTGCTCAAAAATGTGGCATCAGAGGTGTGTTCCTAATACCCAGCATAGAGCAGCTCACCAAAGCTGGCCCGGGAATGCCTGCAAGGCCTGGGAAAATCCTCAGTGGAGACACAGAGATCACTGCTGACAACAGGCATCCAAGTGGCTCCCAGGGCTCAGAGGGAAAGGGTGAAGAACTGAACATGGAGAGAGCAGAGGTGAAGACATGCGGGGCAGGGACAGCACATCCAATCCCATCAATAGATTTCCAGAGAGAAAACAGCTAGAACTGAAATAGAATGTTAAGAAATATTTGAAGAAAAAATGACCTGCCATAAAGAAAGATTCTCACACTGTGAGAAAACAGTATCACCGGGAAATTTAATGAAAAGAAACTCACATGAAGACATACCCGGAAGAAGTTAAAATTTTATACACACACACACACACACACACACACACACACACACACACACACACACTGATCAGCTGACATTTGACTCTGCCACCACAAAACAAACCCAGAAGCTGAGAAGGTGTAACACGGGCAGAACTCTACATAAAATAAAATGCCCGGGCTAAACATCTCTCTCCTGCCAAATTCCTTCATTGGGTGGGATGTGTTTCCTGACATGCAAATATTTCAGACATGATATTCAGGTACCACAGACAAACAAAAACAAAGCTTGAAGTGAAGTGTTACAGAACAAGGAACAAAAGACGCTAAATCAAGAAATAAGGAGGACACTGTGGCTGAGAAGGAGTAGATACTTCTATCTGTTTTCTATCCAGTAAAACGGATAGAAATAAAGGTGCTTGTCTGTTTGAAATATGACTACAAAACTTTTTGCCCTCCTCCACCTCTTCCCTTTCTGCCCAAGAATTTATCTTTGCCACTAAAAATGGAGAGCAAATAGTAAGATACATAACATCGAATTCAGTTAACACCAGAGGGTATACTGGATTAAGGAAAAAAGAAATGCATTTCATCTTTCCCAGAAGAAAGCCAGCGTTCCAATGACTTTAGTAATTAAGGAAATGTAAATTTGGGAATGTACTTAACACACGAGAATAACCACTAGAATAGTTCTAAGCTGTCCTTCTAAACTGGAATCTATCAACCAACAAAATGGTCTTGAGAAGAAAGAAGGAATGAAAGAAGGAGAGAAAGAAAAAGGAAAGGATGGAAGGGATAAAAAGAGGGAGGAAGGAAGGGTAGACAGGCTCTTCCTTTGTTCCACCACCATCAACAACAACAATAACAGCAAAAGAAACAAAATATTTCAGGCATAAAACTTGTTGGCATACGTACATCTTTTTTGAGACAGGGTCTCGCTATGTAGCCCAGACTGGCCTTGAACTTACAGTGATCATCTTGCCTCAGCCTCCCAAGTGCTGGGATTACAGGCGTGTACCACCATGCCCAGCTGGGATATGTACATTTTAAGAAGTAATTATAAAAATAACTACAAATAGGTTGAACTACTTTATCGACAGTGAAGGATTCAGGATTTTCTTTTCTGAAACAGTCACATGCTTTTCCAAGAAACATGCCTAAATACAATATAGATGGCTAAAAATAACAGAATAAGCAAACTTCTTTGAACACATGCATCTACACACAATAGAGTTTTATTTGGCATTCCTAATGGAAGACAAGACAGAGCTCAAAGGAAAAAACAGGACAGAGTCATTTCTAACTAATAGAATCCAGAACAAAAAGACACTGTATTCTTGAAACTTATGGGGACAAATACATTATCAAATTAATACATCTGAGGAATTTTTGGCAATGTGAGAAACTATATTTTATTTTTAACATGACAAAAACTGTGTACACATTCTGATTTTACTCAGGAAAACATACACACAGAGACGTGTATGAAAAAAAGCTTGGAAAAACTAAACAGATTTAGGCACATAAATTTACAGATAGAATACACACACACACACACACACAGAGTGGTACTGGGGGTTGAACCCAGGGCCTTCTCAATGAGCTACATCTCCAGCCCCTGACCCATTTTTCTAAAAATTTTGAGACAGTCTCACTAAGTTGCTAAATTGCCTCCAAGAGTTCTGAGATCACTCTGGGCTCATGTGATAATAAAATGGTGTCAATTTTAAAGTACTGTACATTGGTACGCTGGCACTTTGACCTTAGTTTTCAAGGTGGTTTAAAATGATCAGCTATCACAATTGTGGCTTTCCCTTAGCTGATGTACTACTGTGTTCGCACAACAACTAAAGTCATATCTGCTTTCATCATTAGGGTATAGTTCCTATAACTTTGGCAAGTCATGTGATTGAGCATCTTGGACTTAATAAAATCCTTGGAATGTGTCAAGTACACCGATCTGTGGAAACCATGCCCCAGTTTCTATAAAACTAAGTAGCCCATATGGAAATTTCTTTTTTAAAGAATTAAAAAAAATGAACTGTTAGGTAATTCTTCTCCAGTTCTATAAAATCAGACTCATACATTAGCCTTCAAGGATCCTGCAGCAATGGGTAGAAATGATGTAAAGCTCCATGATGGATCTTCTTTCATCTTATCAATGCTTTCGTCAACTCTGGTAATTACTCATGTCATTCTGAGAATGAAGGGCACTTTAAAGCCAGATAATTTTTTTTGCTCATTACTTATTAAAGTAAAAATATGCCTGATAGTTATTTTTAAATTTCCACCCTGTTTAATTTCACTGCGTGGTAACAAAGTCAATGAAAATGGTCGGTAACAAAGGGGTCAGACAAACACGCATACCGGTCGCTGAGGTGTTCTGTTGGAGGGGTAGAAGCTTTAACTGGAGGTGACAGTAAATTAGGAACTACTGTGTATATACAACTAAAGTCAGGCCTGTGGAACCCTTTTGCACTTAGTAGTCCAATTGGCCATTATAAATTCATAAAATTTAAAGAGCCAAACTAACCCAAAAGTCATTTTGTACAATCTTACTTTTTGTCTCTATGAAGAAGGTGCTGCAGTAGAACAACTTCGGGGCTAGAAATAAAATCACAAATTATTAGCTGAATTTTAACTAGGAGGGTAAAAGTTTAGAAATAAGTTAAACAAAACATGGCAGGTTGGAGGGACTTCGGGTCATTCCTGATTCGAAGATGTCTCTAAGGGGCTACGGTATCTCAGGCTGGAAACTCCCTTATTTGAGCCCCACCCTCCCCGTGCGCACAATAGTTATAGACCTTCAGGAGAGTTTCTATTTTGCAAAAAGTGGGAGTTGTAAAGGCTTCCATGAGGTGCTGGCTGCACACCAGGCCAGTTTGGGCCAACAGTAGAGGAAGCAGGACAAGCGCTGGGTGAAATCGAAAGGCTTTAGGTGACTCGGGAAAAACCAGAAAGAGTTTAAAACAGAGACAAGAAAACAGAAAAATAAGCATCTCTACTGAAAACCTCACAGTCTATTAGAAAACTCATTTACACAGGAGGGAATGGGGAATATCCACCTGGTTATCGCCAGGGAGTAGAAAAATATTTTCACCCAGTTGTTATTTATTAAAATTGTTACTCATTTAAATTGTCTTACTGCTCATGTCAGGCTTTCTATTGTTTTTATGACTAAAGTAATATGTTCATTAAAGCAAATTCCAATAATAACTTACTGTACAGAGTTAGAAAAAGCATTGTCTTTACTCTTCTACTTTTCACTTTTAATTTCCACTACTCTCTCTCATTTTAATATTTATCAAAATAAACAGTGTGTGTACACTACATTTGGCTTCTCAAGGCATGGCCCACGAGCTGGCAGCATCGGTGTCCCGAGAGCTTGGGAGGAGCGGCACAGGCAGGCCACACCCTGGACCCACCAAATCAGAACTACACTTGACCAAGATCCCTGGTCGCTCACATGCCTATTAAATGGAGCAAATGCTATCCTACGACACTAAAATCTTACTTGCTAAACTGTACCCTGCAGAAATATTAGTATAGGTATGGACATACTTTTAATAGCAAAGAAATGCGAAACAGCAAAAATGTCTCTCAGCAGGAAACAAATCATGATGGAACACGATGCAGGGTGACTCCTTCCAGTCTCACTTCTCTTTCATTCCACTAAAGAGGGTTCTTTTCACACCAAAGGCCCACCAATACGTGTGTCCGCATGGAAGAAATCCACCATCAAGACAGTACCGTGAATCTTCTACATATCTAGGGGCAAGCTGGTCCACAATTTTTTCTTCCGGACTGTATAGAATACAAGTATACTATATGTGATAGTTTCAAGATTTGATAAAACAATGTATTATTTAATAAAGTAAATAAATGCTAAATATCCTAGGGAAAATGATGGCAAATTGGAGTACTGAATTTATCTTTTCTCTCTGACAATAGCTTCTTTTCTCTCTAGTAAAATAATAAGTGAATAAGTGGCTACAAATTTATAAAGACAATGCACTGGAAAAGCATGGTAGCAGAGGAGAGGTCACCACGCTGGTGAAGCTGCAACACACACGTTCTGCGAGCCAAGAGCATGGAGAGGCGATGTGTGGAAGCAGCACCTTTGGGTGGCAGTTCCTCAGAGAACAAAGCTTCCTGAGACGGGCAGAGGGGTTCAGCACAACACACAGCCAGTGCCCTTCCAGAAGGTCACCCCCGCAAGCTCCTCAAATGTTCAGGTCACTCCACAAAGTGAATCCAGAAGGACAGCCAGGATGTGAGAAACGATGAGGAGGAAGCCAATCGACTAACAAAACAACCAAACAACGTTCCCATTCCTGGGAAAGGGAAAGAGTCAGTGCAGGAAGCAACAACAGAGCCTCAACTCCAGACACTATCAGACAGGTAAGAAAACGTGCACCATCTATGCAATGAGAACAGGACACAATGAAAAACAAATCAGAGAATTAGAATCTGTTCTCAGAAAATGAAAAGAAAATTACAGTGTACTTAAATGTTATGACTGTGTATATCTAAAGTGTACCATTAAAATAAAACAAAATTAAAGAAAAAAAGTTCAATTGAAGGAGTAAAAAACAAACTTGAGGAAGCATTTCTTTAACCAGAACAGGGAGTTTAAAGCTGAGCAAGAAAATTCCAAGGAAATGGAAATAACAGTGCTATTAAAGAGATACTAGGAGTACATTTCCCAGAAATAAAAATTGTGTGCTTCTAGATTGAAAAAAATGGATGAAAAGATGCCCATTTAAAAATATTAAGGATAAAGGAAAGTTCTGAACATTCCCAGAGGGGCATGATTCTTGCAGAGGGGAAGGGAGTGGGGCAAGATGTGAGAGAGAATAACCCTGGTGGTTTGAAGGAATTCTGACTGGAATTCCACCCACAACCGAGAATTAAATTTTATGGGTAAGGAGATGCAAAGAGTACTTTAGTTACACACACACACACACACACACACACACACAAACAAAAAAATCAACCTCCTACAAATCATATCCCTGAAAATCTAGGAAAAGGAGAAAACAGACCAGGAAAAAGAATTCTCAGAACTCAGAAGGCCCAGAGTCCAGCCTCTGTGGGAGGCAGTAGAAGGAGGGAGGTAAAGGGAGTGCCAGGTGGAGGCTCGAGGCAGGAGGCACCCCTGTGGATGGCCTGGAGGGAACCAGGCCAGTCTGGGGGAGCAGAGGATTCCGGGGGCAACACCTGGTTGATCCATCAGCCTCCTGATGCGGCACTGCAGCTGAGACAGCATGGCAGGTGAGAGACAGCAAGCTGGGCTGTCCAGGCTGTCCAGAGCAGCCACTGGGAGGGGCCGCATGCAGGATGGAAGATGTCTGACAAATCCAATCCAGAGGCAGGAGGATAACTGAGGAAAGGCTTCCCTCACAGAAGAAAAGCCTCCTCTAAGGATGCTGGGAGGGAGGGATGAGAGGGGTCAGAAGCCAAAGTGTCCCCCATGCCTTCATGGGGACGCATGGAACCATTACAGGTGAGGGCCAAGCAACCAAGGGAGAAAGCCAAGCGCCGCACTTTTACTTCCTGGAAGGGCCTCCTCCCCGTGTGTCAGAATGGCCCACAGACTGCACAAGACGTTCCTCAGCTGCGTGCCCCTTGTTGCTTATGCTGCAGTACAGTACTCTTGTTCTGTTTCCAAAACCCAACTCTTGGGTGCTCGTACCAATTGACTATACATGTGTATGTGTGTGCCCCAAGGCATTCATTTTGTAACCAGATTTTTAAAATCCAATTAAAAATTGAAATTTGTAATCATTTTTCAAATTCTTACAGCTTTTTGAGTTGGATGCTGGGTTTTTGGCCCCCGAACTTTCTCTCTGTCGTGTTCTTATGGCCCTGAGCCCAGCTTTTCTGAGATTCAGGGTCAGGATCACCTTTGATCCCTTGACTACCGAAGTTGACATTTATGAATGCTTTTGTACATGTCTGGGGTGACTGGATTTTAATCAGGCAGTGGGTCTGAACTGTTTGATTTTTAGAATGTATTGGGTTACCTGTTCGTACAGTCAAATCCTGCATATTTGTATTTCTGCTTAGTCTACTTACTGCTTTGTCCACAGTGGATGCCTCAAAGTTTCCTTACCTTGTTCTGTTTCTCTGACTGCGTCCAGCAGTTATACAGTCAGTAACAGGGTGCCGTATTACTTAGAGGATAAGACTTAGGCCTGCCGCAGCCTCATGAAGGATCTGACCTTGCCAACTGCAAAGAGCTCTGCTCCTGGCTCAGGGAGCTAAGATGGGGGCTGTACCCTGTGTACAGAAGAGTAGGCGGCGTCTGGATGTGCAATGAGGGCCAGTCTGAAGCCTTGAACTTGAGCGCACACACACACACACACACACACACGCACACACACACATACACACGAATGCATATGGAAAGAGGAAAACATCTGAAATAATTTCTATTTTTGTTCTTAAGCTGACACAGTGATTCCAGGTGAATTCCAGACAGAGGCTGCGCTGTGCTTCAGGTTTGCAAAAGGAGCACGCAAGACCATCTTGGACTGCTGCGACACCCGCGTGCCTGAGCACAGACGCTCCTTTGCTATCTGTGTTGTATCAGGGACAGCAAACTAGCAGTGCGTGCCCTGCATGCCACACACCTGCCCTGGGGCCAGAGGCACTCCACCCACACTGCTGGCTTTCCGCGCAAAGAATATCACGATTTATTCCCAAGTCAATTACTTTTGTGGGTTTCCTGGCACAGAAGTAGATTGAGTCTTCCAAGGTCTGTGTGCTACTCATATCTAATCTTGGGCCCTGGCTCAAAAGGAAGTTTCTATCTCACAGTCCCAAAATTACTATCTTGAAATATTACTATGTTAACAAATACTGTATCTACTTCATTTTATTCAGTATGTAAATTCATTCAAATAAAATGTAAATTATGTGATAATTGTGTGCCAAAGTCCTATTTTCACAGAGATAAGAACTATGCAATTTCTTTCAAATAATGGCTTATGCAGATTCTCCATGAACCGCAAACAGCCTTGAAGATTTTCGTTAACCCCTTGACTGTTTTAATGAAAACCAAAGTAAGCCTGTCTGAAATTCATCTAAAAAGGACGCACGGGGGCACCTGACCTGCTGAAGTGCTGTATTGTTTCCAAAAGTCTTTAGCGGCATCTCGATGTCGTTGTTCCTCTTGTCAGTGTGTACAACAGAAGTCACTAACAACTTAGTTGGGGAAGACTGTTTACTTCCTTTCAAAACACTCAGCATTCAGTATGAGAACTAGAAATTCTGACGTGAAATGGTAGAAACAGCACTCGCTACTTGCAAGCACCTGGAGGTGGGGAGTATTTCACACAAAAGCAGCCAGAATGGCCACTTTCCTGAAACTGAGTCCTGGCTTTTGTGCTTGCGGGCTCCAGGAGCGGAAGGCAGCTGGGCTGTTCCACCGGTCTGGCTGGCACTGCAGGTGCTTTCTATTTCTCTTTTTCTTTTCTTCTATTTTAAACTGTAAGAATCTGCCTAGGAATTTTCTCAAGTAGAGATCACAAGAGGTATCTTGGAGAATGGTGCCTTTTTAGTAAAAGTAAATATAAGAGAAGCAAACACTCCTATTTTAGAATATTCAAGTTGTACTCTGTCTGCTGGGAAACCCAAGCTAGAAATGATTACAATAGTACATTGAGGATTTGGGAGAATGCAGTGACATTTTAAAATTCTCCTCTCAAAGACAGACGGAGAGAGAGGAAGGGAAGGGAACGTCAAAGAACACACTTGCCAACTTCCAACTCTACAATGAGTATAATCATTATGCACTGCAAACATGCACTAATAAAAATAAAAATTAAAAAGTCGAAATTCTCATCTCTTGTTTACCATCTCTTTGACATGTAAGAACAAGATATATAATGACAACCATGGGAGTGTTATAATACATTTCTAGCAGGCATGTAAGCGTGTTCACGTATAAATGTGTGTATATATGCATCTTAACAGATACCAGCAAAGATAAGTGCTAAAGAATAGCATTAATTTTTTAGACTTATGTAAATTTTAGACTATGTTAATAGAAATAATATGGAAACAAACCCCAGAGATAATATATGATATCAAAACAATTTTATCCAGTGAATTACAAAAGGCTATGCACACCATTACATTCATAAATTGACTGTGTTGGTAAAGGGCAGTGAGTAGGTGATTAAATCAGGAGCAGAGATGCCTAGTCCTTGCGCTAAGCTGACCCACATTACCTATGCCCCAGTCTCCTACAGCTACTTTGGTCAACACTAACTCCACCAGGAAACTTGTCCTCATCCTTGAACACAAAAATGTCAAATTTATTAAAAGCTATTTGCATTTCCTTTCACAAGTAAGTGAGAATTTATCTACCTGATACCTTAGAAATCTTACATGCAATTTTGAAAAACATACAGTTCTCAACTTTTTGTCTTTTCCATCCTAAAGAGAAGCCGATTATGGGACTCACTGCTTTCCATTTTTCATTTCTGAGACCTGGCATCGCTGTGCCCTTAACCCTGCTCTCGCTTCTCTGTGCGCCAGCCTACATGTCTGCAGGCAGACAGAGCCGGGACTCCATCACCAGGCATCTCTGCAGCACAGATCTACGGGCAGGACAGCGCTCCTGCCTTCTGGTCCCTAACGATGGACCGCTGTCCATAGTATCACAGGTCTCTGGTATTTCACTTTTTTCTCTGGGCTTCATAGAATGCTTTCCTTTGAACTGTTTTTGTGTTTTTCCATTCTTCTGGTTGACTCAGAAGTTCTGAGCCCAAACCTTAAAGAGGATGTGTCAAGCATCCTAAGTGTTACTGATACTTAAATAGCTGATAAGAACAGCAAGCAGCTTGTCTGGATCAGTGCAGGAGCACAAGCATGGGAGCTGCTGGCCGAGGTGGTGCGTGCCTGCCAGACTCTCGCCAACCCTTTCAGAACCGCCAGGAGAGGTGGGTCGGTGACACTCAAGGACAGCGAGGGAGGCGGGCCAGCTCTGATGAAGGGGAAGAAGAACCCAAGTGAACTGCCAGAATATGCTGCCAGGAAGATGCTGGTATTTTAGCCCAGCACACAGGATGGACAGCTGCAGGGAGATCTAAGGGACAGACAATGATAGCACTACATTCTGTGAGGAGATGACTCAAGTTTTGAAGGAGGCACATTGGAACACCCAGTTACCCCACCTAGAGACACCTGCCCCTCAAGAATCTACAAAGAGGAGACAGAACACGTCGGACCCTCTCAGAGACGCACCCAGAAGTCTGCAAGGTGGAAGCATTCCACAGCTGTGCCATCCTGTCCAGCAGCCACTCTCCATGTGGGCTACTGAGCAGCCAGAAGATGGCTAAATGTGACTGAGGGACTGAAGTTTTAATTTTACCTAATTTTAATAAATTTCAGCTGAAACTGGCTCATGTTACTTGTGTGTATCACACTGGCCTTTGCAGCTCTGGATTGAGCATGTGGGTGTGTGTGCAAAGCCCAAGGGAGGTCCCTGGGAGCCTGGCCATGCCCTTTCACAGCCACGTGCTCCATCACCGCCAGGCTGCAGGTCTTTATTTTTGTGGACATATTTTCACTTTAAGTGTTAATATATCTACACATAAAACATTTATATCTGGGCATGCTCTTTGGAGTGCTTACCACAATGTCTTGTAGTTACACCTGCTTTGAGTCACTTAGAAATGCACCAGGCACCCTTTTCATGATTGCAACTTCCTTGTAAAACAAGGACTTCCATGTTGCATTTAGACCTCTCTCAAATGAACAGCTGTTTTCTTGCTTCACTGCCCTATAGCTTATTCTTTCCTCTTGATACTTATCTGGGATGTTTGTTTTATCCCTTTGGATATTTGGACACGTTTGATGTCAGTTCTTTTCCATTGTGACTTAGATATTCTGGTACTAGGCCATCACTATGAGTGATTTCTCTGTGCATCGCTTCACCAAAGGATGGGGGCAGAAAGGGCAGTGAAGGTTTATGTATTTATTTTACTAGTTTTCTCTTATAAGCACCACCAACTCCAAGTCATTTTCAAACATTTACAACACAGATATAAACATTGAAAGTTTTTTCTATTCTTCCACAGAATTGTCTGTGCTCTAGGGGAATAAGAGACAAAAGGAAGCAGGTGAAAACTGGAGGGAAAGAGACTCTGGAACTCTCAGGAGAAGAGCAGGACTCAGCTGTGGCATGGAGACAATGAGGACAGGGTGGGGGGTGAGTGTCCCAGGCAGGAAGTGTTCATGGGACACCAGTCCCAGGCAGGTGACCTGACATGGGTGTGACCTGACATCCAGCAGGAGTGTTGAGGAAAGAGCTCTCGGGATGGGGAAGGGAGCAGGAGGGGAGCTGGCTCTGAGAGACACACGCACGTACTTAGGAAGCCACCGGCACCTGCCAATCTACATAATGCTCCCGTTTATCCACGAAGTCAAGGAAGTAAGAAAAATGCTTGCCGTGATGTCCTGCATAGCGTGGACCATGGATGTGGCCCGTTCCCTGGCACCCTGGCGTAGGACAGGCTGCTTGATCTGGAAGGACGGTCACATCAGTGGCTCCTTCAAGAAGCAAAGACACCCTCATGAAAGGAAACTGGAGACACCGTGTACATGATGTCAATGGAGACGTTATACGTTAAAAACAGACCACCACTGGAAGCCCTCATTGGGTACTTGGGACTTAGCAGAAAGTACCAGCGCTATAGTAAATAACACAACACAACCAATCGCAGAGAGAGAAGACATTTTTAAAAAATACAAAAACATTCATTTACTTCTTTTAGAGATTAATAATGATGATGGCAATAGACCTAGGAGCTGAGAAGTGAGTTTGCGACCTCTGCAGGTAAGCAAGCAGGTGGCAGATGGAGACGGATGGCACCAGAGCCCTGTCGCAGGCACAGTGGGGCTGTCCAAGCCAGGCGAAGAAAGCCCAACACCATACTGTCTGCTCCCCTCCACCAGCCCACTCCAGCCCAGGAGGACCCCTGCCCACCTGGAGGCTGTCTCTCTCTAAAGACGGCCCGGATTCAAACCCTGCCACCCTGTTGGGCGATCTTCTTGCCCTTCCCACACCAGCTCCCCACTGTTCCGTGCCATCCCCTCACGCTGTCAGAGATCCCACTTCCCTCGCGATCCTGTACTCTCCTCCTTTCCCAACTCCCACACTTCCATTTCTTGCTCAAGAAATTCCCTGTTTCCTCACCCTGGCCCAGTATTCTCCCCACCTGCCAGACTCGGTTGCATTGGTTTGTTGGTGAGAAAGAGTCCAGACCTCTCTTAGCCCTACAGGTCACTGACCTCCTCTCCTGCAGTCTCTTCTGGGCCCCATCTGGTCACACGCACAATGAACACCCGAAATAGCCTCCTCTAAACTCACGGAACCAACATCCCATCTGACTACTGAATGAGTCCTTCCAGGTCGCTGGCTCAGGTACTCCGACTGCTGACAAAGTTTCAACATGAATGCAATTTCCAGGCTGCTGGTTTCCCTCCTTTTCTCTCCACCAATCCCCTCTTGTCATAACTCTGTTCCCTCGTCTAACTTACAGTCTATCAACCAGTCTTTGGCCGTCCGTTGAAAAGAACTGGAATTCCTTTGCCTCGCTGAGGTGGGGGCAGGCAGAAAGCCAACTGTGGGTGCATGAAAGCATTCTGCTGCCCTGCGTTTGCATAACTGTATTTTCCCGGGGAAAATTACATGGTGTTGACCAATGGTTAGCAGAATGCCACTCTCTCCAGTCTCCCGCTGCCCTCCATCCTTTGCTCTCTACTGCTGATCTTGCCTTCTGCATAATGAGAAAAGCAGAGGCAAGAGGTGGGGCACCATCCTCACCCACCCGGGTGCCCCCTTCCAGCCCTGACAACAGCACAGGGAGCAGCTCCCTCCTCCAGAGCAAATCCCTCGGCACGTGCATCTGGATTCCAGCTTGCCTCCCTTCCCCAGGATCTTTAGGTGGTCATATTGAGTTGTCGGTCAGCATTTAAACATACTCCAGTCTTATCCATTATAAAAAGAAATAAAAGACACAAAGAAAGAGAAAACATTGGGCCCAACACTCTGCTTAGCTGCTGTTCTCTCTTCCTGCTCACAGTCAAACTTCTCCCCTTTTCTCACACTGATCCATCTCCCAAGGTCACCAGTGACCTCTGTGCGCTGCTGAACTGGCATCGCACTCACTGCGGTGGAGCAGCCGATCACTGCCATCCGTCTCCTTCCGGGTAGAGGTGCCCTACCCAAAGGTAGCTTTGGAAAGTGGCTGCTGGCCCCCGCTTTGGTGGGCTCACACTCGGACAGTCTCCCTTCTGCAGCACAACATTCTTTGGTGATTTCCTTGGCCAGGTTTTTCTCCTCTAGTTAACCCTAAACATCAGAGCACCTTCTCAAGGCTTGCTCCTGGGTTACCCACCTCCACATCTCCATCTCTGATGCTCTGTTGAAGATCGTCACGGGTGCCATTTGGCATCCCCACGGGGATCTCTTAAAGCCATTTCAAACCCAACATGCCCCAACTGCACTTATCATCCTGTCCCGCGGTCTTCCTTTGCCCTCTAGATGCTCACCCCAATAAACTGCAGGACACTCCATGCCAGAACTCTGGACCCCTAACCTCCCCTTCCTTCCCCTCACAGCACCCCAACTATCAGTTGGTCCCCTTCATCACCACTGTGACTGGTCTCATCAAAGTCATCACCTTCTTCTTGGAAAATTTCAATAGCCACTCTGAACTCATCCCAACTTCGTTCCCATCTTGCAACCTGAGCAATATTTTCAAAACAAATTGAACCCCATCACTTGCCTCTTCCCACCCCTCAATGGCTTCTCAGTGCTGTTAGAACTAAGCCTCACATTGCCCTACTACTGATAGGGCAATCCCTGCATTGCCCTGCTAATCTGTCTTCCATGTTCAAAGATTTGTAGCTTGATTTTTTTTTCCTCTTTATTCAATATTTGGCCTCCTTACTGGCCTTTTTCTGTTGTCTGAAACTGTCAGGATCTTTTCTTAAGTTAGGACGTTTGCATGGTGGAAATATGCCCCACTGTTGCTATGGGTAACTCCTAATCATCCCAAATTTCATCTTCTCAGGCTAATTTCTAAGAATCTAGGTCCCCATTTTATACAGCATTTTTTTAAAATTTTATTTTAATGGTGCATTTTCGATGTACATATTGATAACATTCATCATTGGGGATTTGTACCTGTACATGATATACCTTGTTCCTTCTTTTTTTCCCGTTCCCTTCCCCTCACACCCCTCCTCCCTCCCTATTTACAAAAGCTTTGTTTCCATTTTTTCCTTCCATTTCTTATTTCTCTTGTCCCTCTGTTCCTTTCCCCCTCCCCCTCCATTGTTCCCTTTCCCATTTGGACATTTTCTTCCCTTTCCCAGTATAATACATTTTAGTCTTTATTTACACTTCAGTTTCTCACACCAGAGAAACTATGCGGTATTTAAACATGTGTGTCCGATTTATTTCACTTAGGAGTATGGTCTCAAGATGCATCCATTTACCTAGGAATATCTCAAGCTTATCATTCTTTATGGAAGAGTAGTACTCCATTGTATAAAAATACCACATTTTCTTAATCCATTCTGCTATTGGTGGGCATTAAATTTTTGCCAGCTATTCCTCTGACAAAGGACTAACATCTCAAATATATAAAGAACTCAAAAAAATCAGAGCCCCCAAATTTAAAGACCCAATCCAAAAGTGGGCAGCAGAAATGAATAGACACGTCTCAGATGAAGAAGTAGAAACAGCAGATAGACATACGAAAAAATGTTCAGCATCACTGGTCATTCAAGAGAAGCAAATCAAAACAACTCTGAGATTCCACCTCACTCCACAAAGAATGGCTATTATCAACAAATCAGCCAATAACAAATGCTGGAGGGGCTGTGGGGGAAAAGGAACCCTTCTCCACTGTTGATGGGAATGTAGACTAGTACAACCACTATGGAAATCAGTGTGGAGATTCCTCAGGGAACTAGGACTAGAGGTTCCATTTGACCCGGCTATTCCACTTCTTGGTATCTTCCCAAAAGAATTAAAATCATTATACTGGAGGGAAATATGCACACCCATGTTTATAGCAGCACAGTTTATATACAGCATTTTTATGTTGCATAAACACATGAGATGTTTGTATTTTTTTAAAGTCTACCCCTTGTAAGACACATGCCTAAGTCTGTCTCACCACTGCATCTCCAGCACCTGGCCACGTGTTTTCTCACCAAATTCCAGATTCTTTCCTCAAGACTACACACAACCACAAACTCCCAAATTCAAGCTTCAAATACATTTTTGTTGCCCTATGGAACAATCAGAAAGTATATCTGATATACTCCTTCTGTTATCAGGACTATGCAAAGCACTTTGAAGGAGAAATAGAGAAAAATAAGAACTGCCCTACCCAAAGGTAGCTTTGAAAAGAGTTTAAAAATCCACGCAACTTTTAAACAAATCAGAAGACCCATGTTTAAAAATCATCGACAAATCTCTAAGCAAGAAATATACTTTATCATAATAAATAAAGGAATCTAAGAGAAAAAGGAAGAATCATGGAGTATACAAAGAGATTTTCCACAGACTGGATCTCGAGGTGCACTAGCAAAGCTCCATTCCAAAGGTCTGGAATATGAAACTCATAAGCTCTTAGTGCCCGCAGCCAGCTGTGTGCAGCTTGGTGTGGACTGCGTCCCACACACAGCCAGTGCTGCTCCACGCTGCCTTCAGTGCTGCTTAGTCCATCAGATTAAATCAAGGTTTAAAGTGATGGTTTCAATATTAATCTCGGCATATTTGTCTCTGGTCCCAGACGGGTACCGTGATTCTCCCTTTGTTAGGCTAGAAGGAGAGGTATGACCCAGCCATTCGGGGAGGAGCTATCACCTTAGGGACCACGGCTGGGACGTAACAAGCGGAACTGAGAAGAGTATGAATAAAAAGTGCATGGAACCATGGGATTTCCTTGTTGCATTCTGGGCCATGAAGCATCATGTGTTGGTTCAACGGTGCTTAGAGAACCAGCCGCTGGGGAAAGCGACCCATAAATTCTACAACAGCCCACAAAGTTGCCTCTAAGCTAAAGGGAACCTATGGTCTCATTAGTGTTTCTCTACAGAAAATAATCACATTTTTTGCCAAGAATAGCTTACTTGTAGTGTGGCTATTAGAGACGTAAGTCTCAGGAAAAAGTGCTCTCAGCTCATCTCTTCAGAGAGACTGTCCTGGAACTTTCTGCCCTTTTATGCCTTCTTTTTACCATTTCTCCTGAGATTGTCTTTCGGGTTTATCTGCTCGCCACCTGTTTCCCCTTCCCGTGTAAGGTCAGTCACCTTACCTGACTTGCCTACCACTGTATCCCCACCAGCTATGAAGGCAGCTATGGGCAGGTGGAAGACAGTAAGTATGCATTTAGAATAAATAACAATAGTGATTAATACCTGTAATCATTTTCTGGGTGGATCCTTACACAGCGCAGCGAACGGTCATGATTTTACTCTTACTTCAGAGCTCAGTTTATCTAAAAATCAATCTCTGGCCTATTTCTGAGTACTGTGAGAGACCTACTCAATACATCAAGCAGCAGAATTCATTCGAAGTCTTCCATGAGAATTTAGTCCCAGAAAATACTCCCAGACAGGAGTAAATCTAATAGTGATGTTCTTTTCACAGGACAAAGAAGAAAGATAACATACCCTTACCAGCTATGAACAACCTGCACAAGGAACCTGCTTCATCCTAACAGGAGACTGTGGTACCTTGTCCCCGAGAGATCCCTATCGTTACCATGGTGCTGAGCTGCCTGCCCAACATGCAGCTCTCTCTTCCCTGCTAGGCAAGCCCTGACTTTGTTCAGGACAGCAATGTGCTCAACTAAAAAACGTCATCATTCCAGCCGTTCTTACATCTAGACACGGTCACCTGACAGGACCTCGGGGAAGGCACTAGGAGGCTGCCGTCTCTAAATGCCTTTCTTTCCCAGCCAAGAGGAAGAGGATGGATGCTGCTTTGCCCACTTGCCCTTTTTTGAACTTCTCAGGATGCAGATGTGAGGTTCACAGGTGACAGCGCAAGGACAAAAGCAAAGGTGTCAACGAGGAAGATACAGACCAGAGAGACCCGCATCGCCAGCAGTCTGTCATGGAGGAAAATCAGTGCTCTCTTGGGTTAAGCTATTGCGAACAACTTTTGTGCTACTTGCAGCTGAAAAATTCTTAGGATAAAAGAGCAATTTTATTTTTTTCCTTTTGTGAAATCAAGCAATTGTCAAAAAAAAAAACAAACAAAACACCAGCAGCAGAGTTGCGTGTGGGCATCAGATGTATTGTCATGGAAAGATGGCAGGATACAAGGTGTCAAGGCAGTCAGGAAATAAGAGACTGTGCTGGTCACCAGCAAAGGAGACGGAACTGTCCTTTCTTATTTGGAAACAGCCTTAGTCGGCGACCTGAATGATGTGAATGAGAAGGCTTTTCATTCCACCCAGGTGGGCAAGAGAGACCTCCTTCTCCTGCACAGGAGGAGGGTTACCGGCAGAATTGTTCGCACTGTGTGGGGACTTCCACTAGAGGTACACACACCGCTTCTCTGAAAAGGGAAACAGATTTAAATGTCACTGGAAATAGACAAGTTATGAGGAGTGATCTAAATACAGGATGAATGTTTAAATTTTAAAAATTATTAGAGTAAAAGACACATTGCCATTAATTTCCCCCAAAACACTTTCCTTTGCTTCAAATACACTTATTCCATCGTTCTTGCCACTTTCTGAGCAGTTCTGGAGTCCTCGTTCATGATGGTCCTCACTTGACTTGACCAAAAATGCAGTGAATGCTGCTGCTGAGTGCCATCCAGTGGAATGTCAGGCTTGTAAAAACATTACAGTGTGTCCTCAGCTACCTTATTCACTGGATCTGCATCATGCAACTTATGGCTCTTTCCCACAGTCAAAATGACTGTGAAAGGTAAACATTTTGTATAGATGAAGGACATCAAGGCAGCCACAACAGCACAACTAAGACACTCAAGAAAGAGGACTTCCAGAATTGCCTCAGAAAGTGGTGAAAACAACAGGATAAGTGTGACTGGATGGGGGGAGGTCTTTTAGGAGAATTCATGGCCATTTGGCTTTTATCATAATAAATTTAAAAATTTTAAACAGTCACGTTATTATTCGATCACATCAAGATATTCTATATCTTACTATAAAAGTAAAAATAAGCATTGGAGGTTATTCCTTCACTTAAAGAGATAGAATGTGTTGTGTGCTAGACAGTATTACACGTGCTAGGAGTATGGCCACCAATCAAACAGAAAGACTCTGCCCTTTAGAGTGTATTGTCTGGTGCCAAAGACACAACAAGCCATCAAATAAGCAGCCCAGCATGCTGCCAGAAAGAGAGGGTGCATGCGGACACAGGCCATGGCAAGGCAGAGAAAGTGATGGGGAGGACGTGGGGAGGCTCTTCAAGGCAGGTAGTGAAGGAGAGCATGCTGGATGCTGGAGCAGGATGCTACACAGAGAGCACACACGGCTCTGAACACAGCACCCACGCAGCGTGGCTGGGCTGGGCATGAGGGCAGTGCAAAGGGCAGCGGGAGCTGAGGTACCGTGGGCCCCAGTGGTGCTCAGCTCCACACTGCTGTTGGGCCTGAGTGACGGCTCCTTAGAGCCACGGCTGGCTGAGGTCCCCGGTAGCTGGTGTCTTAGCTTCTTTCTTATTGCTGAGATGAATAGCTAACAGCCACCAGTTAAAGGAGGAGAGGTTTACTTTGGCTCACAGTTTATAGAGATTTCAGTCCATAGTCAACTGATTCCAAGAGGGGGCTGCATGGCAGACAGGAAGCAGTGAGCCATCAAGGGAGGCTTATACCCTTCCAGGTAACAGGCACTGCGACCCACCTCCTCCTACCAGGCTTCACCTCCCAGCATCACAGCAGGCTGTAAACCCACCAGTGGACTAATCCAGTATCACATGCCAATGGTCCAGTATCACACGCCCATGATCCAGCCATGGTCTAGTATCGCACACCCATGACCCAGCCATGGTCCAGTATCACATGCCCGTGATCCAGTATCACACACCCATGATCCAGGATCACACACCCATGACCCAGCCATGGTCCAGTATCTCACACCCATGATCCAGGATCACACACCCATGACCCAGCCATGGGCCAGTATCACACACCCATGATCCAGGATCACACACCCATGACCCAGCCACTCCCAGAAGCCCCACCTGTGAGCACATGAGGCTTTGGGGGACTCCAGACATAAGCCATAGCCACTGACGTCTATGAAGAAGAGAAGTCTCAGGACTAGACTCTGGAATGCCAGCAGGTGGACACTAGAAGGAAGGAAGGGGAAAGGAGGCCAAGGCAGGTAGCCCAGAAGAAGGAGGAAGCCAGGAAGAGGCACGTGGAGACAGCACACCAAGGCGGCCTTGTCACTGATGCCTGTGATGGGGCCAAGACTAAAACCTGCACCTGGCCACAGGTTCGGGGCCGGGAAGGGCTGTGATGGCCCTAAAATGTCTTCACAGAAAAGGATGGGAACAAGACTGGTGGAACTTCGAGGGAGGCAGGGAGAGGAAAATGGAGAGAGTTTAAACCAACAACTTTTTAAGAGTTTCTAGGTAAAAAGTGGTATAACATTGCTTATAAAGAGTGGGCTTCGGGCGCAAAAGGGGTTTTTCTTAATGTCTTTGAGTGCTGATGAGAATACTTGAGTAGAGGGAACTAACGTAGGAAGTCTTGGTGGGGCAGGGCAGTGATGTCCACGTGAAGAGGGACGGTCGGGAGGAGCAGGGACTGTGCCCAGCTTCCACGGAGGAGACGGCGAAGCAGGAGGCCCGGGGTCCTAAGTGGGCAGAAGACGGAAGTCACCACTGCCAGCGTTGATTTCTCGGCAGAATGGTCTGTGGGGTCAACAGGGGAGACTGAGATTGGAAGGTGAGTGAGTATTAGACCAAGAACTACAATAAATAAAGCAAACTGCCCAAATATGTCGATCATCTTTATTTTAAATTGGAAGCCATTTGGTAGATTCTGGGTTTTTTTCTAACCTTCCTCACCCAGGAAATTTATAACATCATTTGCAAAGAAGATTTAATGAAATAATCAGCTTGAAATGTTGGAATGCAAATAAACATTATCTTTCAAATCAAAATTATAAGTTAATCATAGCTATCCTCTATCCCCTAACGGAATCAGGGGCAACAAATACCCATTGTGTTGTGATAATGAGCATGGCAGACAGGCAGAAGGCAGTAAGGTAAGCAAGAGACCTAAGAAGTTCTTTCATCATCTTATATTTTACCCAGGCTGCCAGGATTAGGGTGGTGCCAAACCAATCAGTGGGTTAATTTAGTAATCACACACCCTTAATCCCAGCATCACACACTCTAGATTCAACCACCTCTGAAAAAGCCCCACCTAGGACCTCATGTGGCTTTTGGGGGACAACTAGGCTCAAACCACAACACGCCAAATACGGGCTCACCTGTGACTAAATTAAACTGAATTATCTGGTAACCTTACTGTGAGAGGCTGGTGAGAATAATGACTGCTAAAACATTCAACACAAACCCTGGTTCACTAGACAGCCCTGTTTCACCTGCATCTTTATGATAAAGAAAGAAACATGAGTCTCTGATCAAAATAGATGCATCTGTCTTTTAAACTTCACATTTTGAAAACATTCTGTCAAAGACAGTACGACAATTCAAACTACTATATTACTTTCTTTGTCCTGGATCTCCTTAAATCTTTTGTATGAAATGAGATATTAAAAACAAAAACCTACTTGGGTATCTGGTAATGTATTTTTTCCATCTAACCTAAGTGAAAATGTTGTGAGCCCCTCCCCTTCTCTCTCATTTCACACTCTCGTTAGCACCTTCAAGGCAGCAGGGCCACATTCAAGTGGAAAGGATGGCGGCAGGTACCCTCCGGACTCCTAGGATCTTTGTCACTCACACTGAGAGGAAAGGGTCTAAAGTAAGTATGTCATGATAGCTTACAGATTGCTTCAAAACTTCCCCAATTCTTTTTTTTTTTTAACTTCACCAATTCTTGGTCTGTTCCTTCCCTCCTTTTAACCAAGAGAACACGAGTACATCCCTGTTTCAATGAAGATGTCACACACAGTTTCCTGACTAAAAAATAAAACCTCCAAACCAAATAGTTGCTGACAGTAACGTCATCTGCAGTCCTAACAAAAAGTACAAATATAGGAAAGTTACTTAGAAGAAGGCACTCTCTCTACAACAAAGACCTCCGAACAGGGAGACTGTAATATCTTTCCAACAACCCGAAGCCTCACCTAAAACAGTAACTATGGTGTCCTTATGTTCTTCACAGACTTACTCACATGGCCGCCTTCAAGAGGTTTTAGGACCAAAAAGCTCTTAGTATTCTTAACAGAAAATGTAGGGAGGCATTTGAGAAGTTGTGTGAGTGTGTGTGTGTGTGTGCGTGTGTGTAAACTCTAATTACATTTCTCCTCATGGCTTCTCCCCTGAGTCTAACTCTACATTAATGACATTCCTTTACTGAAAGGCCTGTGGGCAGACAGGATCGCCGTGTTGCTGCTCAGTGGCAGGGAATCCTCTACAGCAGGGTCTGTAACAGATGCCTCAATGGAGTGGAGGGGCTGGTGGGCAGCTCACCTTCCCTCCCAGGCCTGGCACTGACCCCTGTCCATGTGTCTGGACCTCAGATCTGTGACAGGGACAAGCCTCCACAGAGGCAGGTGTCAGTGCTGCCCCAGAGGGCGCAATGCCAAGAGATGCTCTGACTGGACTTCCCACCCGCTGTCTGTGCACACAGCAAACAATAATGCTCATCTCCACTTGTCCACAGATCTGGAGAAGGAGAGAAAGCTCCGATCACGTGTCTGCCACTCAAATTCTAACCTGCCCACGGCTGAGTCCTTGGCATGGTGCCTTGGCATGGTCTGAAACAGTACAACCACAGCACACCAGGCCCCGGAAAGTCAGAGGCCACAGACACACAGCATCAGGAGAGCCTGGGAGGCCGCTGGAGAATGGGATCCCACTACTGGCATTCGGAACTGGAAGGGACCCAAAGACATTTAAATATATACGTTTCTGGGTCGCACAAAATTGGAGTTCCAGAGGCAACCCTACAGATCTTATTTTGTAACTGCTCCCCATCCAAGTTTGGGACCTGAACCATCTTCTTATTTTAGTAAATTAAAGTTTAGAAGGTCAAATAAGTTAATATCACTTTATAAATCACATTATGATAGCCAAGACCAGAATTCAAGGTTCCTACCTTGTAGATCTGTGCTCTTTTGACTCTACTATGTCATACAATAAGCAACCTCTATGATTATTTTATTTTGATGATTTTTTTATCTTAAAATATTTAATGGACAGAGATTGTATACATTCAAGATGTACTGTGTGATGATCTGATATGTATACACATTGTATAATGATCACTACAAATTAACAGTCCATCACTGCTTGTGCTATATTTTAGATCCCCAGAATTTATTCATCTCACAATTTAAAGTTTATATCCTTACACTAACATCTCTCCATTTCCCTGCCTCGCAGTCCCTGGTAGCCATCGTTCTATTCTCTGCTTATGAGTTCGACTTCCTAGACTCCACATGCAGCCATATGCCACTTCAGGATGGGGATCTGTTCTGACTGCAGAGTGCACTTGCACAAGCCCAGAGGGCAAGACTCGTCCCTCAAGGTGGCCTCTTGATGTGACTGGGAGATGCGGTAAACATGCATTGCACGAGGCTGCTCCCAGTGGCATACACCAGACCGTTTATGGGAAACTTTTTTAATAAGTAAAAGGGATGCACTCTAAGATAACAATGAAAAGTACAGCAAACACACAAGACAGGAACATGGCGGTCTCTTAGAATCCCTTCTATCTCTGTAGCACCAGTTGTAACGTCTCCTCTTTCTTTCTTGGTTAGTCCAGCTAAAGCTTTACCAGTTTCATTTTTTCAAATACCAACTTTCAGTTTCTTTAATCTTTTGTCTTTCTAGTTTATTCAGTTTTCTCTGATATTTATTACTTGCTTCCTTCGGCTGACTTTTGGCTTACTTTCTTCTTTTTATATAGTTCCTTCTGGTGCGAGGCCGAATTGTTCAAATTGGTATTTATTGCTACGAACTTTCCAGTATTTATTGCAATAAATACATGGAGGTATGTATTGCAATAAATACATAGAGGTATTTATTGCTACGAACTTCCCTCTTAGCACTGCATTTTCCATATCCCATAAGTTTTGGTAAGTTGTGCTTCCATTTTAGTTGGTCACACGATTTTTTTTTTTTACTGCTTTTTTATTTCTCTTTTTAACCCAGTGTTTGTTTGGGAGATTTGTTTAATTTTCAATTATTCGTGAATTTTGCAAAATATCTCCTATTATTAATCTCCAGCTTCATACCACTATAGGTAGACAAGATATTTTAAATTATTTAAAACTTCTTAAACTTCTTAAGATTTATTTTGGGATCTAAAATATGATCTACAATGGATGTGTGGACTGGAATGCGTACTCTGTTGGAATGAAATGTTCTGGGTATCTGTTGGGTCCATTTGGCTTATAGTTCTATCTACAGCGATGTTTTCCTATTGATTTACATTACCCAGACAGAAAGTGGGGTACTGAAGTCCCCAAATATCACTGTATTTTTGTTGCTTTCTCTTCTCAGTTCTGTAAATATGAGCTTTATACAATAACCAAAATGTAATATGTTTATGTGGACACAAACTTTCTTACCTCAACTAAGCTTTAGAAGACAGCAAAGGGAGTCATGCATATCAAGGGGATCAAACACCCGATGAACAGAATAGAATTCCAGCACATGTGCAAACTCAAATAAACACTCGTACACAGAAAGGAGAGAGAGAGAAAGAGAGCGAGAGAGCTGCTCCATTCCTACCGTGCTATGGAAGCCAGAGACTATCACTCTTAGTCCCAAATGTTCCTGCAATGTGAAAAGTTTCCTGAACTTGAAATGGCCCTAGTACTGAAACGCATGGAAGTCTTCACACAAGCGGCCTCCACTCACGCCAGCGACTGCCTGGTGGGACTCCCCTGGAGCCGCAGTCTAGTTCAGTGATGGACAGTGGACCGGCTCTCAGGGCATACTTTCCATTAAGTGTGGCTGAATCTTTTTTGCCTTACTCCCCGGATTTACAACCGTAGGGCAAGCTGTGACTCCGCAGCATTGCTCAGTTGTTCTTCCTGCGTGGCGCCGGAACACAGTTTCGTGGGTGGTATTACATGAACTTTTCCTCTTCTCCTAATGACCTCATTACAGCGCAATGCAGTAAAACACAATGGTGACTTTAAAGAAAATGATGGAGGATGTTCCTGTCCATCCTAAAAACATAAACTGCATACTAAAAAACAAAAACTTCCATAACCACATTTCTTTTACTCTGCTTTGCAATTCCTTGGGACAATAAAAGCTTTTATTGTTCAGGAAAACAGTCTAGTGAAGCCGCACGATGAGAATGTGGGTACCCAAAGGAGAGAGGCTTAGTGATGCGGAAGGAAAGTGGGTGTATTCTCAGCAGCTGCATGTGTAAAGACTTGCAACTCTTCGAGAGTTACTGAATCAACAATACATGCAGAAAACTCCTGTGAAGGACTGAGTGTGAGTGCACTTAGAAGTGCTGTCAAGAATCCTCCAGGTGAGTAAGATGTGGCAGAAGACTGGGGTGTCAGGAGTTCAGCCATCTGGCTGGTGCTCCGACTGTATCCGCAATGCCCCCATGAGGAGGAGCTGGCGAACAAGTCTGTCCTGTGAGCAGGTCACAGGGTAGAGGGTCAGCACACTGGATGGACAGGTGTGGAGAGCTGCTACCCCAAGACCCTGAGAAGCGCTGCCCTCACGGGATCATAATAACCTTAAGGTTGAAGTGAAATGGACTGCTCGACTAAGGGAAAAATCTAATTTTTAAAAAATTTGTGTTACCAGTACATAATAATTCCATTCGTCCTGAGGAGCTGGTACATGGACACACCACATCTTCATTCTTTTTACATCCCCTTCCTCTCCTCTCTTTCACCTTCCCTCCATTTCTTGGTCCCCTTCCCATCTGCAAAAGATCTATCTTCCTATTTCCTATTATCTATCTTTTATTTTGCTTTTTAACTTATTTATACTTTGGGTTCCTCATTACTTTCTGGTTTGAAATGAATAGCAAGGCACACATGAACATAAATAAACAATAAAAGTAAATAAATAAGCCAAAGGCTCTTATTTCCCAAGGAGTTACAAACTTTTCAGTTTTCTGAGTTTGTTTTTCACAATGTCCACAGGATTTTAAGTTCAACTTCAAGATATTTTCAACTTCTTGGTTCTTGGTTGCTTAATAAAAGTAAAATGCAGAGTAAATTGTTAAAAAAAATAGCATTATATAACTCTCACATGAGGAATGTTTTAAGAAATATAAGGTTGCTTTTATATTAAAAATACGTGTTTTTCTGTTCATTCCTGAGTCGTTTAAGGATATATCTACTTGTAAAATGCCACTGTCAACTATTTGTTTAACTTCTAATAACATGAAAGACAAGTGAATAAAATGTTTTCCAAGGCTTAGGAGAATAATATCACTAAGCTCGTCTGGAAGCCAACCTCCCTTATGTACTTGCCCTCACCTCGGCCTTGGATTTTGAAAGAAGGCATCGCTATATCTACCAGAATATATCCCTGAGAGGAGGCCGCCTCTTCACACCCGTGCTGTTGTGTGCAGCAGCCGAAGCAGCCGCCGCCACAGACACCTTCTGCCCCTCAGCAGCAGGCCAGGCAGCCCCGTGGGCACGCAAGACCTGCTCTCCTCTTCCACTGTAACTTCTGGGCCCTAGAGCACCGTCATCACCAGACTACAGCTCATGGCTCCAAGGACTTTGCAAGTCCCGGCAGAGTGCTTAGTGCAGTGGACAGAGCAGATAAACTGGAGCAGCCTTCCCCGGTCACGCAGTCAGGCGGTCAGTAGAGGCTTGGCGGCTCCAGGTGTCCACCACTAAGCACCGCAGGGCCGCTGATGAGGGGCAGGGTTGTACTAAGTGCTTCAGTTTCCTTCCCCTGCAGAGAAGGTGTTAGTCTTCTGGATAAGGTTAAAATCCTTCAGAGAATCTTAAAAGATCTGCTGCCTAACTCACCCACTGATACCCACTGACTTCCACAAATCGATGGCCAGAGATGAGTCAGAAGTTGGGACATGAAGGGAACCTGCTGGGCCTCGCTAGCTGACCACTGCTCGGCTTCGTGGCTCTTAGAAGGACAAGTGTATTGCATTGACTTTAGCTCCCCACGGAGCTGCACCTTGTGGAGACGCCATCGACAGCGATGGCTCCGGCTGCAGGCCGCACGGGGACCTGGAACAGAGGCCAGCAGTGAACTGCGTCATGCGGCTACTTGGAGGAGCTGGGCAGGGTGGTCCTGGCTAGCACGGGCGGCCCAGCCGAGGATCGGCAAAGGGGATCCGCTCTGTCCTTAGACTTCGCAGGCGGAGACCCTGGCTGGGCACTTCGGCCAGCAGCGTTGCGAAGGATAACATCATTAGGATCTAACTACATTTTGAAACGCATTGTTTTTTCTTGATAAGTCTATCATGTAAATCTGTAATTAGGGACTTCTAAAAGAGCTAACTTTTTTGAAAAAAACACAATATGCTGTAATTGTCTATTAAGTCAATGAGTACTCAGGGACTCTTAAAACTGCTGATTACCAGCTTGCTGTGATGTGAAAAAAGTGCTAAAGATTTGTTCTTAAATTCTCTTTAAATGGAATGAAATTGAAAATATGCTGTTACTTGGCTAAGTTAACTAATCTTCAGTTCTTCACAAGAACGGCACCCATCCATCATTATATTTATTGTTCCAGATCTGGACTATAATTGTATTAACCCTTATTTCATAATCTAAGTGAATTTCTATCCTCAATGGCATAAAACTTTTCTAATTCTACTGAGTTCCAAATAAAGAGGGCTTTATTAATCATTCACTTTTTATTGTTGGATAAGTATTTTATCTCACCAAGACAAACAATAGACCAGACAACGTGGTGTTTATGCAAGTCATTTTGTTGTTTTATACATCTGCTATGTGATGATTCAAAATGGATAAGAATGAATGATATCTTTTATCAAGTTATATTCTCTTATCCTCATTTATGTTTAACAGCTACATAAGTTAGCAATGTTCCCAAGGTCTTTAATATACATTATAAGACTCTCTATTATGATTTGTACTATTATTCTATTAACATAGATTTTAACTTTTTAGTAATGCTTCATTTAATTTACTTTGTAATCAAGCATTATAATTACTTCTAAATATAAATCAAACAGAAGCTAAAGAAAAAACAATGACAAAATTATTTAGACATGAAAGCCAGCTAGGAAATCTCCGCCTTCTGCCTGGTGACTTCCCATTTAAGAAAATCTCCTTTGTCACAGGGTGGTACGTGGCCCATGTCTCTCCTTCGAGTCCTGACTGGGTGAATCCCACAGCTAGAACTCACTCTTGAATGCTGCAGGTCAGAACTCCAGGCAGTGCCTAGAGACACACGTCTGTTTTACACAAGAAATTATCCAACTCTCAGAGCCGTGAATGTGCATGTTTTTAAAAGCTGGATCCTGGAGAAACAGTGACAGATACAATAGTGACCATCCCACCATCCATGAGGACTACACCTATAAGGGGACTAAGGACAATTCAAAACAATCACACATCATGATGTGCATGATGGAGAAGAGGAAGTGGTGACATGGGAAAAAATAAGTTTTTCTAAGAAGAGACATCTAAGAAGAGCTGAGTTCTAAAGAAGGAGAAAGAATCATCCATTAGAAGAACAGATAGACAGTGTTAGACAGAGGCCAAGGCCCCGTGGTGGAAAGAGAAACTGAAAGGAGTGCAGCAGACAAGAGGCAGAGGGCAGCCAAGGAGGTCAGAGGTGTGGACAGCCACCTTCCTTCTGTCTTTTCATGCTCCTTCCTCATTCCCCTCTTCTGGTTGGCTTTGGACGGCGCCTGTTAGCAAACAGGAAGTCTCCAACGAGGTTGGGCAATGGCAGCCACTGGCTTCTGGTGCTCAAGGGAGCCAACCCTAAGGAAACATTCTGCATGGCCGCTTCCGCATGGCAGGGTGGTAGCTGGCAAGTCGCTGGGTGCAGGGCCAGACTGCTGCTTGGGCACTGTGCAGAGAGCACTGAGGGGACACAGAAGCTCTTAGTGCCTCAGCAAAGGGTGCAGAACTCAGAGAGCGCTGCAGGGAGCAGAGCCTGGGTGGGGATGGAAGCGGCACAGAGGTGGCCTGGGATGGGAACATCTTGAGGCTGAACTCAGAGACTCGCCTCCCTGTCCCTGGCTGACAAGGATCCTCCCCAGGGGAAGGCCAGGTTGTCTCTTGTCTGGGATTGCGCATATCACCTGCTCTTGTTCGGCACCACCCGCTTGTCCTCCTGCCTCACGTGGCACCACCGGTGGGTGCTGTGAACAGAGCACGCCTCCGGCCTGGAATCCAGACTCGGCACCTCTGCCGGGTGGCCGCCTGGGACGTGGGAGGGCTCAGCTGGCCGCAGGTCAGCTCACCAGCTGGGACAATCACCTCCGGCCCCCACCTCTGATGAGCCCCAGAGGGTCTCCGCCCCATCCCTGGTGACCCCCAAAGAGCAAGCTCAGACCTTCTGAGCAGTGAATCCCACTACCCCTCCTGAGATCATCTCTACCCAAGCGGAGACGGCAGCTTCGCGCTCCTCTCAAGTGAGAGCCATGAGGTGCTCACATCGGCCTCCTCTACGGCCCCCTGGACTGTGCCCCATGGCTGTCCCTGAGAACTCAGTGCCCACGGGCCACTCAGCCGCACAGGTCTTGTCACCACGTGGCAGGTCTTTGTCATTTCAAGACAAATGCTCTGTATGTGCCCCGGTGAGCAAGCCCTGGTGAGCGAGTCTATTAGTTACTGATGGGGGCATCCAAATCTGCATGTAACTAAATATGGTTCTTTTGTCTCAAGCCATACCTGCCTTCTGAGAGGCTCTGGGAACTGCCATATTGCCATGTTATTGGGCTTTTTTTTCCCCTCACTGAAAACAGTAACAAAACATTTCCATGTAACTGAGTATTTTGTTTCCTTTAACTCTGATTTCTGAGAGAGACAAAGGGGCAGGGAAGGTGGAGGAAGGTGTTCCAGGGGCCAACACATGAAAGCCAGTGGGGGACCAGGCTGAGCCATCACAGTGTGCTCAGGAGGCAGAAGCTGCCCCTTGTGGCCTGGCACAGTCCCTTCTGCACCCTTCAGCCAGTATTTCCTGCCACAAAGACCTGCACTAGGGGCTGTGGTTACATGGCCCCTCACTCGAGGGGGGGTCTGTCTCTGAACTCAAGGCCTGCACTGGGCACAGAGGTGCGACAATGGAGACGTGAGAGCAGAGTCTGGTCCCGCCGTGGTGGGTCAGATAGTGTCTGAGGAAGAGGGGTGAGGGCAGACACAGAAAGCACACAGCTTCCTGTCCGCCCCTGCGACAGGCCAGCGGGACAAGCAGGGGCGGGCTGGGGGGCGATCAGAAGGGACACCTGGCTGGAGAGCTAGAATGGCCCGTGCTCAGCGAGGAGGACGAGTGCTAAGAAGCCCCCGAGGCCGAGGGCAGAGCAAGCACTTCGGATGTTTCTAGGAGCCCAGGGAAGCCGCTGGAGGGCTCTGGGCAGGAAAATGATGACATGCCACGAGTGGACAAGGACGAGGGCCGCAGCAAGGGCTTCACCTTCCTGCCCAAATGCTGGCAAGGATTAGAAGAGGCCTGAAGAATGAGGGCCGTCAGTCCAGACTGAGAAGAGAGGCTAAGGAGGACCAAGGAAGGTTCGGTGGCCTAAACCAGAAACAGAGCAAGGGAAGCTGGGCATGGCTCAGAGGCAGAGCACCTGCCTAGTGTGTGCCGGGCCCTGGGCGCCATCCTGGTACCACCATAAAGCAAGGGGAGGAAGAAAGAAGGCCAGAGAGGGGATGAGGCTCAGGGAGAGGCTAGTTCTGGCCATCCGATCTGCTCACTAGAAAGCCTTGGAACAACTGATGATATACTTACAATACTGAATACTTACAATGTATTCAAATTTTTATTTACAGGTCAGCAAATCCAGTTCTCAGCTGAATTTGACTTATACGGCCTACTTATCATATGTCTACAGCAACAGTCCTCACTGTTTTGAACCGTTCTGTTACCCAGTATTTACTCCATGATCAGCACCCTCCTTCCTCGTGGTACAATTTTAGCAAATATCTAAGGAAGAAAACACCCTGGCTGTGGAAATTCTAGGAAATCAAGTCAATTCCTAATTTTCTGGGCCAAGGAGGAGAAATAGAGGCCTGGGAGGCAAATGTGCCAGCTCTTTGCCTAGCTCCTCTCTTTGCTGAGGGTCCCCTGGGTGCTGGGCAACTTGAAAGCAGCTGGGTGGTGTTTAATCTCCCAAGATGGTGAGGCCCGGAGGTGAAGTCACTCGCCTGAAGGCAGCCAGCCCAGCGGCACGGAAATTTAACCCCAAGACGTTCTCACTGCAACGTCTATCACGTCGTTCCCCAAACTCGGTTAACCGCTGAAGCATGCACTGCTGGACACCTCACTGTCCCCTGGGGAAGAAATCTGGGGTGCATGCTGGATGAGGAGGCCAAGGAAAGGAGCCGGCCTGACAGAGTCTCAGACCACATGTGACCAACGGGCCAAGGTTCCTGCTGGACCTCACAAGGTGCTCGGGCAGGCAGGGCGCTCCGGTCAGGCGGGGCTCTGTTCTTCAGTGTTTCAGTATCCGAGGACTTTGGGGGACACGAAATATGACAGAGAGACACTGACAACCTAACAGCACCAACCTTAACTGGTGCATTACGATTTAAATAGAAAAAGGCCACCAGGCAGGACCGTATGCAGCTGCCACACACACTCCGTGCCTCCAGCGAGGGACAGCAGCCAGCCCGGCAGGGAAGCCAGGGCCAGGGCAGGCGAGCACTATGGCCTCCAGGCAGCTGTCACCCCCACGGCAAGCACCCAGCTCCTCCTGCTCCCCAGGGGCTTTTCTTAGTTACCCTGTCAAGAAGTGGCGCTGCGCTGCGGCCCTGGCCCAAGCTGACTGTGCAGGCATTTCTGCAGCAGCTGGGAACCGCAGCAGGCGCCTGGCCTCGGCCTGCTTTCCGCAAGAGACTGAAGGGCACTAGCAAAATGGAAATGAAAGGAACTATCGTTTATTTAGAAAGACCTAAAATTTTAACAAATTCTAATAAAATGTGTATGAGAATCAGTGAGTTTCAGTTTTGCTTGTGCGTGGGCCATTTCCGTGCCTGCACACTGTCACCGGTCCGGATCCAGTGTCTGCTCATGGGCCAGGATCAACACAGCTCTCTGGGGTCTCCTTGAGTAGACACCAGGGCACCCACTCACTCTTTAGCACCAAGGCAACAATCTCCATTTAGCTTTACTTGCAGACAGGCAGCTGTGTGATTTTGTTCTATTTCACACATTTGTAACCTGCAGCCTCTTCAGACATACACTGGAAGCTCACTGAAAAAAAATAAACTGGACATACATATATGTGGAATGCATGCATATGTAAACATGTAATATGTGTGTGTGTACATGTGTATGAATTTTTCATTCTTAGTTTCCAAGCCATTTTTAGTAAATACTAGCTACAAATACATGGGAAAAGACCATGCATATCCATAAAGAAAGAGATAAGAATACAAGATTAAAAAACTGTGCAGTGTGATTGAAAACCACAGTGAATGTCAGAATTTTAAAAAATGTATTACAGTAAAAGACATACAGTTATTAATCCTCAAAACATCCCTACTCACTCGAACACACTTATCCTGTTGTCTTGCCACTTTCTGGAGCAGGTCTGGAAGTCCTCTTTCATGTGTGTCTTTATTTGCACTGTCACGGCTGTCTTGGTGTCATCATCCACCCAAAACACTGACCTTTCATGGTTACTTTCACTTTGGGGAAGAGCCAGAAGTTGCATGGTGCCAGATCCGGTGAAAGAGGTGGACAAGGACACACCATAATGTTTTTACAAGCCTGCCTGCCACGGGATGGCACGAGGCAGCGGCAGTCACAAGAGTTCTTTTAAGAGTAGGGAAATTTACTGAGAGAGAGAGAGACTGACTTAGCTCCTGCGAGACAGGAAGGGACCCAAAAGCGGGTTTCTCATTCACAATACTTTGATCACACCAAGTAAAGACACCAAAGAGGACTCCAGAACTGCCTGGGAAGGTGGCAAGAAGGACAGGATAAGTGTGCTGGAAGTGAGGGCGGATTCTGAGGGATATAAATGGCAAAGTGTCGTTTACTGTTGATTTTACTGTACTGATCATTTTAATTTAAACATCCACCATATATTTTGATCACACCTTGTGTCTTGTATTTCCTTTTGATCATTTTAATTTTCCTACAATATCAAGCTGCTATCATATCTTTTGTAAAAATTCACTAAAGAAATTTAATATAATAAAGTTCAAGTTAGGTTCCAACTTTATAAAATGACAGCAGATCAGATAATCTCTGAGATTTTTTTCTAAGCCCTGAACTTTTAATGGACTTTGCAGTGCTGGATGAATAAGGTCATCATATGACATACAATAAAAGCAGTTGCTGAGTCACACAAAACAAGAACATGCAAAAAAACCTCTAAAAATTAAAATACCTGAAAATTTCTTTAAGACACTTGAAAATTAATGTTGGCCATATGACTTAATTTGCTCACATATGACAAAATATTGTGCATGGTTTCCTAGATTTGCTGATAAAATATAATTATTTTGATTTGATTACCAAGAATACTAGACATTATAGTAAGAAATGTTTAGTGTGAATTATATAAATAAATAATCTCAATTCTTTGACTTATTAAAGAAATACAAGGTGACTCGATGTGGTTGCTTGTACAGTTGTCATGCATAAAATACAAAGTGAACTGGGTGTGGTGGTGCACATCTGTAATCCCTGCTCTTGGAAGGCTGAGGCAGGAGGATTGCTGGGAGATCAAGGTCAGCCTTGGCAACATGAGTTCAAGGCCAGCCTGGGCTACATAGAGAGACCTTGTCTCAAAAAACTAAAACCAAACAAACAAACAAACAAAAAACAACAAAAATACAAGGTGAGTCAAGTGGCTGCGGGTCATTCCTACCATGGAGCAAGTGCCACTGCTGATTCCTTGTCATGGGGGCGCCTGATGCAACCCTGACTGTGATTTTTCTGCGAAGGGAATCACACAGAGACACACGGGGAAGCTGTCTTCAGAATTTCAGGAGGCCAGCGCGCAACCCTGGAAGTGCATCTGTTTGGTGTAAATGATGTGTTTTTAGAGAAAATGGTGGCAGAAAAGGCACAGAGATGAGTGCAGGAAAGACTGTGAGAGGCCTTGTGCGCATGCGAAGGGATCTAGAGCCTGAGGAGGCAGGCGCCAAGCAGGGGTCCCAACAATGCAGACAGAGATCGGAAGAGACATTTGAGTGACCTTTGCCACATCCATGTTAGAACACAGACTGTTTCACTGAGGACATAGGCCAATATATGTTTCTATTTTCTAACGGAAAAATAATTCAGTGATAAGTGAATAAACAACAGGATCAGTTTTGGAGCGTGTGTGTGTGTGTGTGTGTGCGCGTGTGCACACGCATGTACGTGGCATGTGTGTGTTTGCATTCACAAATGGGCACATGGGTGATAGATATTAAACATCACAAGTGTGTCTTAAAGTCTAAGTCATTAAAGACCACTAAAACATAAATATGATGCAGATATGAACCACTATAAGCATAAGGCTAACCAAACAATCTCCAATAAGCCATATTAAAATGATTAATCCAGATAAAATTTATAACCAAAAAATGCAGCACAGCAATAATAGAAAATCATGACCAAGTGCACACAGTTACAAGGGATCTTTCCCCCAAATTCTGGTATTCTAACTACCCAAGTATGAACACAGCATAGGGATCTCGGAATATTTCCAATAATAAGCAGTAATCAAACTTGTAAGAAAAATGAATTACAGTATTTGGAAAACTCAAATCACATTAATTTTAGCTCAACTGAGTCTTTAATAATTCACACAGTTTTATATAAAGATGAAAATCCACAGAATATTACAACATGTCATGATAACAACACTAACTGGATGCATGCTACGAGCCAGGCAGGATTTGAAATGCTGCATAAACATTCATCTGACTTCCTCATCCCAATTGAATGCAACAGGTCTATCTTATAGACGAGGTAATGGAGGCACCCAGAGACACGCAGCTAGGCAAGCAGCAAGACTGAGATCAATCCAACCATTCTGACCCCAGTTTTCACCTCTTTTGAGCAGTAGTCCACATTTCCTAGAACTTGCATCCTTTGGATCCATCCCAGCCTCCACGGGAAGCCCGTGCCACTTGCCAGCTGAGTGCAGACCACATTCTAAGAGCCATTTGAAACTGTGATGGCATGGCTGGTGGAGAGGAAGCAGGGTCAGAGAGGCTCTGAAGAAATGAAAAGAAGGCGCAGCAGGACGTGGTGACCAGCTGCGTGCGTGGGCTGAGGAAGACAAAGGAGCAAGTGGAATCTCAAGAGCTCTACGAGAAGAACAAGGAACTTAGCAGGAAGCAAGGAGAACTGAGGAGCAGGGTGTGGGGCTGGGATGCAGTTTAGGTCTGACACATGGACATCAGGACGCTTGTGAGAACCTCCACAGAGAAGCCAGGCAGGCAGCTTGGAAAGGAGCAGAGCGCGGGTGAGTGGGAGTGGAGAGATCTGTGCCTATTTCTGCAATGTCAGCCCACCCCGACCCTGGCTGAAAGGTACTAGAGGAGGGATGGATGGACGTGGGTGTAGGGTCCTGGGGGCGGTGTCAACATAACTCGAGAACCATGTCGCCGGGCATGCTGGGGTGTGAAATCGGGGGTGGGGAGTGAAGAGCGGAATCAGGAAAGCACCAAGCACGAACCTTGCGCCCGGTGAGTGCTGGGCAGGGTCCTCCCGGTCTGTGTACACCCTGCTCCCGACACACCATGAGCTCCATGAGGGGGTTTCTCGAAGGTTTTGTAGTTTCTGAGGAATCCAGAACAGTGTAAAACTGTCTGTCTCGTTATTTGATGAAGGGTCTTTCTCACTGACCAGAAGTTAGGCGAGTCTTTCACAGGTGCCACAAGCCCTTTCAGGTGGAAGGTTCAAGCATTATCAGGTCTCTTCAATCTAGGACACCCTCATGGCAGAATAACATTCTAGCTTCATCCCAAGAAACAGAAGGAGGGACACAGAAGCAGGGAGGGAACAAAACAAACGTAAGAATGGAGAAAGCTTGCAGGAATGTCTGGAACCAGCTATTAGTCATGTCAGCCTAATGGGATCAGAGGACGCCTTCAGACAAAAGAATAAGATATTTTGGTTAGAGGCTCATTAGAATTTAGAGTGCTTAATTTCTTCCTTAACTTTAAACGCTAAAAAGGTAGAAATAATGAAGATACCAATAAAATGGAGAGTTTTTAATTTTTACAATTAAAATTTTTTAATTGCTGAAATTTAAAATCCTTTTTCTAATACTTTTTGTAGTACAGTCTATAAAATAAAGATTGGGTGTTTAAAAAAAAACTCTGACTTCAGATATAAGCAATGACCAAAATTAGATGGGTTTAGAGATAATAGCTTAGTTTTCCAATCTAAAATGTAGAAGATCAGGATTCCTTTGGATAACAACGCCAAAACAATTTCCTAGTGATTGCCTTTCATTTACATCAGGCATGCCCCTTGAGCCTTAATGTGAATAACTGGCTTGCACTGTAGATGAAGTGATGATTAATTAATTCACCTATCTGTTACTTAGCTTTCAAATACATACAATTACATGAACAAGCGACATCAAAGCTGGAATCCAGCCGCGTGATGGAGCAGCACGGGAGAGCTCGGTACTCACGGTGGGGCACTTCCAGTAGGTATCCCGAGAACCACGTCACCCGACCCGGCGGGCGTTGGGTGTGTGCATCCATCCAGCAGTCGTACCTACGGTCCTGACCATCAAAATGAGCCTGTTAAAATGAGTTTTGAGTGACTTCCATTTCAGAACTACGAGCTCACTGTTTCTGCACCAAAGGATCTTTGAAGATGAATCGAAATTCTGTTTTTCACACCTTCAGCTGAAAAATACTTGGAATATCCTGTCCCTTCTAATCTACTAACAGAGGACCCTGAACCAGTTTGTCAAAGAAAATAAAGAGGCAGAATGTGAAAAATTTTTCAGAGATTGATCAAAGTTTGAAGAAGCAAGACCGAAGTCTTTTCTCTACTAAGACAAATGCTTTGTGGCTGTTAAGAGGACAGATTCTGTCCTTGGGGACTCTCCCCATCACCACTGCAAGAACCATGTCAGTATCTTGACAAAACGATCCCCAAAATGACGCCAGTGCCAGCCTCATGTTGATGGGAAAGACATGAGTTACAGTAAGAGGAAACAG
>PVJO010001184.1:0-27315 GCA_004026905.1 Hystrix cristata
TGTGTGTGTGTGTGTGTGTGTGTGTGCATGCACATATAACCAGAAAACCACAGCATGCCAAAGACATTAGCATGATGTTACAAATTTCATCCGATGCCTTCTAGTCTGGGTTTTACATTTCCCCACCGCCTCATGAAATACTGTTTTTACATTCGGTTTGTTGGAAACAGACTTCTGCTCCCCGGTCTCCAGCACCCACACCCTGCTCGCGTGGCCCAGGTGGGTGCCCCCATAATCCCTGTGGGTAAAAAATAAGGAAAAGACTCCACAGCAACCAGCTCCCGTTTTCTGTGTTCTCTCAGCAGGATGCTGCGGTCCCCATCCCGCTGCCAGGAGGGATCTTTGGTCATCCTCGTTTTAGGAGGCAGCACCTGAGGCACAGCGATGTAAAGCGAGTCGCCCCGGTCCAGAGATGGTACCGGGGGACAGGCAGCCAGCTCACTGTGGCCCTGGCCCGCTGTGACCACGCCCACCCCGGCCACCACGCGTGGAGAGGAGCACTGGGCACGTTGCCCAGGCCCCTGAGCGGCCTCCCCCCAGAACTGTCCTTCTCCCAGAGGGCGGAGCAGCGCTCAGGCTGCCCTGACCCGCTCGCATCCTGCAGCAGATGTGGACCAGGTGCCAGACCTCGTGACGGGCCGTGGCGGAGATGAGGCCGAGGCGGCAGAGAGGCAGGCACTGAATGGGGCCACCACATGCATTTGTTTATGAAGGTCAAGGGAAAGGACACAGGACCATAAGTGCAGCTGAGGGAGCGGTCAGGGAGGGCTTCCTGGAGGAGGGGACAGCTGGGCTCGCGGATGTGAACCCCTGAAGCTGACGCCATCTATAGTGGCGATTCTCATGAATAACATACTATTAGGACTACAGTGTAGCTTAGAGCACTTACTTAGCTTAGCATAAGTGAGGTTCCAGGTTCTACCCCCAGCACTATATTTTGTTTTCGTTTTTGTTTTTTGGTACCGGGGATCGAACTCAGGGCCTTGTGCTTGCAAGGGAAGCACTCTAATCACTGAGCTAAATCCCCAGTCCACCCCCAGCACTATAAAAGGAAGAAAGAAAGAAAGAAAGAAAGAAAGAAAGAAAGAAAGAAAGAAAGAAAGAAAGAAAGAAAAAGAAAAGAAAACAGCAGTTGCCAATACTACTAGCATTTCTTCATCACAGCTCTCTCCATATTTGGGGTCAGCTTGCTCCTCCTCGGGCCGGCCTGGCACTGCGCAGTGCTCAGCAGCACCTCGGCCTCCACCCACTCGATGCCATAGCACAAACACCAGCCCGCACACAGCGACTCCAGGGCGACACCCCCGCGCCCGGAAGGCAGGCCGAGGGTGGCACCTGACGGGCGCACCCCAGACCAGGCTGGCACGGGGCAGGCAGAGGTGCTGAAGAGGTGCCGGGAACCCTCCACACCATACCAGCCCTCCCCAGGCTCTCAGACACCAAGCCCCTCAGAGCCACCCTTGGTGGGAATCAGATCTTCACATCACGTATGAAGGGGTCGGACTCAGACAGGCTGAGCCAGGGGCCCAGGCTCACACAGCGAGGCCCTGCCAAGGCGGAGGAGGCGCCTGTGAAGGACCACCGAGCCTCTCGCCATGGCTGAGCACAGAGGGCAGCAAGGAAAGGGACAGAGGCTAGATCCAGAGCGGAATGCAGGGGATCCCTGGCAGAGAAAACCCAGCCTGAGCAAAGGCCGGCCTTTGCAGGAACCCAGCAGCACACTTGGTGAGGAGCAGGGGACTCCTGAAAGATTGAAACCTACATCCACATCCCCTGGCTACTGAGCATGGGATCTTCAACAGGTCGACTGGTACAAGAGCCAAATGGGGGAAATGCCCTAGATGTCCATCACGAGGGTAAACTCTGCTCTGTCCACACAGTGAAGTACTATGCAGTCGCGAAAAGGAATGATGCTCCGACAAAGCATAACCCTAGCGATACCGTGGTGAAAGGAGCCAGACCCAGAGACTACAGGTAATCGGAAACATTCAGAGCAGGCACAGCTGAGACACTAACAGCTCAGCAGCAGCCAGGGGCTGAGGACCACAGGTGCTGGAGGGAGACGGCTAAGGGCACAAGTCTTTCTCGTCTTTTCCCGGTGCCGGGGACAGACCACAGGGTCTCTCACCAGCTAGGCAGTGCTCTACTGCTGAGTCACACCCCAGCCCTGAACAAGGCTTCTTTTTGAGATGCTGAGAATGTTCTAGAACAGACTGTGGGGATGGCCAAACACCTCTCTGTGTTCTAAAAGCCCTGCACACTTTAATGGGTGAATTGTGTGGTATGTAAATAATGTCTCAATAGAGTTATTTTTAAAACATGGGGAGAGAGCTGGGTGTGGTGGTGCATGCCTATAATCCCCCCACTGAGGAGGCTGAGGCAGGAGGATTGTCACAAGTTCAAGGTCACCCTGAACTAGGTAGCAAAACTTTGCCTCAAAAAAAACAACCCGAGGGAAGCAAAGGGTCCAGGCTACAGTGTCACCTGTGTACCCCCTGGCTGTGTGACCCTGGGCAAGTCACTTCACCTTCCTGGCCTCAGCTTCTTCCCTGTACAGTGGGTGCACAGGGGTCCCATCTGCTAGAGCCAAAGGGAAGCTAAGGGAGGTAAAGCATGCTGGCCAGCACTTGTGCTAGGATTGTGGCTGGAGTGAGACTTGACACGCTCCTTCCTGTTTGCCTCGCCATCCTATGCCAGAAGAATCCAGCGGGCCTGATCCAGGAACCCGGCAATTCCCTGGAATTCCTCTGGTCTGGGAAGGAAACAAAAGCTAGCACTGTGGTTCAAGAGTTGGACCCTAGACCCACAGCCACCTTCTTATTCTGTTTTTTTGTTTTTTTTTTTCCCCTCCATACTGGGGGTTGAACCCAGGGCCTTTGTAGTGAGCTACACCCCCCAAGCTTTTTTTATTTGAGACATGGTCTCACTAAGTCGCTCAGTTGCGCAGACTGGGCTAGAATTTGTGATCCTCCTGCCTCAGCCTCCCACAGTGCTGGAATTATACCTTCTTTGCCCAGAGGACCTATCCAGTCACTGACAGAGTCATGACCAGAACGGATTCCAGTGATCTCCAAAAGGGTCCCCTTGGCCACCGACACTTGGGTCCTCAATTCCATCCCCACCACTCCTGGTGGTTTTGGGGACCTCAAGAAAAGACAAGAGAAAGTAGCACTGACTCTGCAGAACAATCCAGCCCAGCAAGATGGGGTGGCGGGGGACCCCACAAAGGAGCGAATGTGAGAGTCGCTTGTGCCTGCACAATGGCCCCTCAGAAACCTGTCCCCGGGGAAAACAGAGGAGCTCTATCACCGATGCAGCCTAAGAAAGAAATGCCTGTGCTCTTTCAGGGCCTGCCCCACAGGCTCTGGGCCAAGAATGTGCGGCGGCGGCCATTAAGTTTCTAAAATTATGCCTGGGTTGGGGGTTGGCGAGGGCGAGGATGGGGAAAGGATGTGGCGGTTGGGTGGGCAGGCAGGAAACCTTTCTTCTGGCTTCTCCAGCCCCAGGCTGCGTGCCGGGCAGCGGAGCACCCCGCCTGCAACTGTCACGTTGGCCTCGGGAATCAAAAGCCGTCTGTGAACAGCCTGGGTGCGTAACTGTGTTTGGACATCGCCACAGTGCCTTCCCGGATTGCTCAGGTTTTCTTCAGAGTGAGAGAGGAAGCGGATGACATTCTTGAAACCAGGAGGAAATGAGATAAAGAAATTCCTGGTGTCAAAATCTAGAAGTGGGAACAGGGTCACACGACTGCAGGGGACTAACTGGCTTATGTGGCTGGGCCCTCATTTTGTTTTTTTGTTTTTTTTTTCTGTAGTGCTGGGGATGGAGCCCAGGGCCTCTCACAGGCTAGGCAAGTGCCGTACCACTGGGCAACACCTCCAGCCTGGGCCTCACTCCTGACCGGGGCTGAGAGAACGTGAATCAGTGGCCACTTTGTTCATGGAGGACACAACACCTATCCACTAATGCTAACCTTAATTGAAATACTTAGCTTCCCTCAACCAGTCAACTACTTTAAGGGGGAAGGGAGAGACCACAAAAATCGCTGGGCTGTCCAACCACTCGGATGGAGTCGGACACGGTTGCCCAGTCCGGTTTGAATGTTACCTAAAAAACGAATAATTCCTAGGGTCCTAATCATGGCATGGGATTTTACTTACTAAATCCAGCAACCCTATGCCCAGAGGCCAGGCCTGTGAACACTCTTTCACCTTCCACCACCACCCAGAAATAGCTACTAACTTGGCAGCTAGTTAGAAAGACTCCCAACTCCCCCATCTCAGTGGCCTCCTCCCTCCCTGGTGACTCTGGAATTGCCCCCTGGCCTGGCTGCCAGTGTTCTATGGGTGCCTGGCAGAGACATGTCCGGAAGCCCAAGGACCTGGGGCACTGCCCACACCACCAGCGAAACCTGCAGGAGCCAGAGAGGAGCCGCCGCCTTGGGCAGAGCTTGTGTGGCCCAGACTGCCAACCGGCATTGTTCCCGCAGGTCGGGTGACTTCCGCAGGGATGCAGTGACTCCTGTCCGTGCTCCCTCCACATCCTTATCTTGCTGTAAAGTGGGGTGGCCTGTGGAGAAGGGGTCAGCCTGGAGGCACGGCAGGTGGAGAATGAGGAAGAAGAGCCTTATTGGGCAATCCGAGCCCTCCAGTTTCCATGGGAAAGACTGGTGACTTCACGGGGACACCAGCGGTCAGAGGAAGCTGCCTGTGTTCGGTGCTGCCCAGGGACAGGGTGGAAAGTTACCCCGGGCCCCTGCACAGCAAGCCCAGCCCCAGACTCGCCCACTCCCATCCCCACCCCGCCGCCCTCTCACTAGTCCCAAAGAAGGCAGCTAGGCCAGGAAGGGCTGAAAGGGGATGTTTATGGGATGAGTCACCTCTCTGGGGAACAATTCCATTTCAAACCCAGCTGGGCTCGGCCCAAGTGCTTGGGCACCATCTCTGGCCTCTCCGTGGTCCTGTGGGTCCCCTCTCTGTCATTAGAGAGTCCTGACCTCTAGTGACATACAGGGGCACTTGCTCTACAAAAGCTGCACTTCGTGGGCAGAGCCAGGGCTGAGCACCCCTTTGTGAGGCAGGGCCAGCCCAGAGGCTCCTGCTCCCGCTCCTCCTCTGTCTTTTGTAATGAGGATTAAACCCAGGGCCTTTGTATGGAACTACATCCCCAGCCCTTTAATTTTTGAGGCAGAGTCTTGATGAGTCTCCAAGTTGCCCAGGCTGGGCTCCAACTTGCAACCCTCCTCCCTCAGCCTCCTAGAGTGCTGGGGTTATAGGTGCTCCCAGTTCTGGGAGTTTGACTCGAGTTTGGTTTCTACTTCTGCATCCCCCAGGAAGGAGTGAGGATACTCAGATTGCATCAACAGAGACCAGAGCTCCTGGTCAGCTGGGGAACAAGCAATCCAGCCAGATGACCAGTTCCAGCGCTGGCTCCTGATTATCTGGGACGTCAGAGCACGTTCTGCCTGCTCAGACGTGCCCCTTCACGCAGACATTGGTGACTCACAGGCTCCTCTCAAATGCCTGGGAGGGGAGGGAGGGCGGGGTCCTGCTGACGAAAGCTGGGCTCCTCTGTCCAAGTCACAGGTAAGTCAGAGAGGAGCCGAAAGGGTGTTGTCACCAGGGAACAGCGACACCCACCAAGGTGTCATGGGACCTAAGGGAGAAGGGTGACTGGGATGGCCAGAGAAAAGGCTAAGCGGGGACCCCAGAACTGCCACATGGGCAAGCCACCCTCTCTGCAGTGGAAACGAGAACAGGAACAGAGGTACAGTTTTGGCCCTGTGGGGCCCTTTGCTTCCCACCAGCTCTGGGCCTGCACATTTACACCTTTACCCACAATCTCGTTCATGCCCCTCACACCGACATGACCAGGTGGCACTGTCACCCCGGGTGTGGATGACGAAGTAGAGACTGTAACGGGTTCAGAACACATCCTGGCCCCCAAAGCAAGCAGAGGGGCAGGGTTTGAGCCCAGGCCAGGCAGTGCCAGGCCAGGTTCTAAGGCCACATGGCTGGGGGTGAGGGGGACACTCATCGTCGGTGGGCTGCCACCACCCTGGGCCTCGGAGCACTCAGCCTGTAACTGCCTCCTTCCAGCTCTGCCCCCGTGTCACATGGCTCCTCCCCGAGCTCTGGGCCTCTTCTCTTCTTGCAAGGACATTTGTAGCTGGATTTAGGGCCCTGTTCCTGGATATCTCTGTTGGGTCGATGGATCTCATTGCAAGGCTGAAATCGGCTAAGGCCCTAACACTCAGGCATAAAAATAACAAAGCTCTTCTCTCCCAGGAAGAGCCTCCAAGCTTCTCCATAATGATTCTTCAAGAACAGAAGGAGCCTGGCCAATCCTCCAGGGCTAATGCCACATGCTCTGGGTCCTTGCACCGGGCGGCCCCTCCCCCACAGGACCTGCAGAGAGGATGCCATCTAAGGACGCCAGCTTATACCTCCTCTTCCTACAAGTCTCCTTCCCCAACCAGCCTCAAAATCATGCTTTTTTCTTCCCCCCCTTTTTTTGCAGTACTGGGGATTGAATCCACGGCCTCCACACTGAGCTACATCCCCAGCCCATTTTTTATTTTTTATTTTGAGACAGGAACTCACTAAGTGGTTAAATTGCGCAGGCTAAACTTGAACTTGTGATCCTCCTACCTCAGCCTCCCAGAATGCTGGGAGTGCAGGTGGGCCGCCATGCCTGGCTTCAAGCTTTCCCTTTTTAGCACAAATCCCACACAGCAGTATAGGTTTCTATGCACATCGGCCCTTTGTCTGATGACAAGTCCCCTTCTCCTAAGAAGGTCAAATTGACAGACCCTGGGTAGACATACCTTTCAGGAAGCCACCACCAGGCCACCACATTGTCCTCACCTCTGGGGGAAGCTGTGTCAGAGCGTCCCCTCTGAAGAAGCTGGTAGCTGTCCTGGGACCTCGTGGTTTAATGTAGGAGCAGCCAGCCCCGCACGCTGCTGAGCTCTCCAACTGTGGTGGGTGTGAATTTGGGTGGCGGCAGGGTCTACTGCATGCTGCATCCTCAGAACCTAGCACAGGCCAGAGGCGGCAAAACGTCCTGCCCAAACTGTTGATATGAATTATGTGCTGAAATAACGCTCTGGATATACTGGGCTAAAAAGAAATATAATTCAAGTTAAGTTCATTTCCTTTTTTTCTTAAATTGCAATAAAATTCACATAATATAAAATTAACTGTTTTAAGGTACACAGTTCAGTGGCATTTAGCGCAATCACAATATTGTGCAACTATCTCCTCCATCTGGTTCCACGATAGTCCCATGCCCCAAAGGGACACCCTGTATCCATGAGCAGCCACCTCTGTCCCCTTGTCCTCCAGCCCCTGCCCACCACCAATCTGTTGTCCACCCCTACGGAGTGACCTATTCTGAATATTTCATCCAATAGAATCACATGATTTTTGTCCTTTTGTGTGTGGCTCCTTCCACTGAGCATAAAGTTGGTAGGGTACGTGGTGACAATGGGGACATCATTCCTTTTGCGCCTATCATACTCACTGGGTGGACAGTCCACTCTACTCCTCCATGGTGGCCACTGGGTTCGTCGCACCTTTTGGCCACTGTGGCCATCTTCTTTGTCACAGTGCCCCTGGAAATCATGAACTTCCCTTGCGACACACATTGTAGGGACAGGGGTCCCTGAAGGTATCTTTAATTCTTTACTTTAGCTGGGTTTACGATCGCCGGGAATTATATTTTTTAGCAGGACAGCAGGTCACAGTCCACCTCCGGACGTAACAACATCACCTTAGAGTGTACAAGCCGATACAGATGACAGCAGGGAGGCCACAGGTCACTTTTTGGCCATGGGCACAGCTGCCAGGGCCTCTTGGGCAGCTGCCCACTGGGGCTGGGTACAATCCCAGCACTGTGTCCATGTGCCTTGGAGCCAGCTGTGTCCCCAGCACCCAGGTTGGCAACTGGCCGGTGACGCTCAGTACCCACACACTGGAAGGAAGACGCCAGAGAAACAGGAATGGATGGACAGATAGACAAGGGCGGGCCTGGGGAGAGGAAAGTCCACTGGGACAGGGGAGGAGAGAATAGGAATGGAGAAAAAGAAGCAAACCCCAGAGCAAGGGCCAGAGTCTACTGTAAATGGAAAAGCAAAGCCACACGTGGTGTAATAAAAAATCTTAATTGGTCTTCGTGGATCCTGGCGCAGAGCTCCTGAAACCTTGGAATTTCCCCAGTGATAAGAGTTTCCTTTGTATGCTAATGACATGTCTCTGGGGCTTGTGAGGGGCAGTGTAGAAAGGGGGAGCCAGGGGTGGAAAGGGGGCTGGAGATGGGACCCAGGGCCAATGGCAGTGTAAAAACCAGGGTAAAAACCACTAGGCAGTGCTCAGGAGGCTGCCAGGCTGGGAGGCGGTACCCTGCCCAACGCCGTGGGCAGCAGCCCTAGCTCTCAGGATTCTGTCCCTTCTCTGGGTCCCACCAGCACATTCACGTGTCGGCACCCTGAAGGTCTCCAGACCCTGCTAGGATTTTTTTTTTTCCTCAGTACTTGGGCTTGAACTTTTCATTGAGCTACATCCCCAGCCTTTGACATATTTTTTAAATTTTGAAATAGGGTCTCACCAAGTATCTAAGTTGCCCAGGCTGGGCTCAAACTTGGGATCCTTCTGCTTCAGCCTCCCAATTTTACATTGATTCCATTACTTCTGCAGACTGCTTCATTTCTCGGCCACCAGAGCCAAACCCCACTCCAGCCCTCTCCCTCCCTGGAAGTCGGGCTGGAACTGACTGCCAACCCTGTCAGCCCTGGCTTGGCACCAAAGTCACCTTGTCAGGCAGGTAGCTGGACATCAGCAGGCCTTGGGGACAGAGGAAGTCCAAGGAGCATGCTTTGCCAGTTATAGTTCAGTAAGGAAATAAAGACCTTGATGCATAATACCTTTGCAATCATTCATTAGGCCTCAGGCTGAACACCATCCTGAAGCCGGAGGGCAAGGGGTGTTCCAGGTTCTTCATTCGCACAAGCAATGTATAGCAGGAGTGAATTTTAGGGCATTAAGGAAGTTTATTTAAGTAACAAAAGGGAGACTGGTTTTGCCAGGTGAATGAAATAACCAGCGGCTGCCACAGTTAGAGAATCTAGAAAGGAGTGGGAGGCAAGGGAGCTAAAGATGGAGCACAGGTTAGGGGTCAGGGGCAAAGGGGGTCAGGAGAGCAAGAGAGGGAGCTCCAGTGCCATTTATATTTATCTGGATTCTGATCTTGTGAGAGTTTCCTGATCCTGTGAGAAGAGGAGCCACTGGAATTTCATGCCCCAGGCTGATGTCGGGTCAAGGCCACTCCCCAAGGTTATGCCCATCTTCCCAGCCAGGTCAAGCCACACCCTATTCCTACCTCAATCCCACAGAACAAGATGACAGGTAAAGGTTACATACTGCACATCTTCCGTCCCACATCTGGCCGCCTGACTATTTCCAAATGAAGTAGGACTTCGAGCAGAGCAGCCTGATGGTAGCTTCACTTGGGTGCAAGAAGAAGAGACAGCTATACACTGAATAAAAGCCAACTAGAGTCCATTTATTTAGCCAGCAGCTGAGATTTGCTCCTGCCTAATAATTTTCAGCGAAGAAGCATACTTAGCTTAGGGTTTTTAAAGGCAAAAGCCACAATTACATCTCACAAATGGAATTCTCTGAAGTTATTACAACAGGCATTTGCCATAGTTATAGATGAAATTTTAACTATATATTATGTTATCTCAGTTGTGTTTGGCTAGTGGCATTCTCAGGCAGTTATCTCACTTTTCAGGGATGTCTGTTGGGTTGATGTAGTTAATCCCATTGTTTATTTTTACCTTTCTTACAAGTGAGGGCTCAAAGGTTAGCCCTCTTTAGCATAGCCCCTACTGGTTGTCATGACAACGTAGAGCCTGTCGGTCTGTAGTTGTCTGTGTCTTCCTGAATTTATGGGGGGGGTCTTGTCACATTCCTCCCTTTGATGCTCAGTGCTATTTTAGTAACTGATAACACCACAACTAGGACTCATCAGGCAGTGCTCCGTAACAGGGGAGGGGTAACAGCTGTTTGATTGTCTTTTCTTTCAACAATGAATCTACTAAGTTTCCGTACAGCATTGTGGATAAACGTGGATAAACAGAATTATACAGGTAGCAGGTAAAATACCATGACTAATGTGACTATCAGCCCTAAGACTGGGAGAAGCCACTTATGACATGGCGAGAGACTAAGCCAAGGCCTTGGTCTCTCTTATACTGGCAGCTACCAGTTCCAACTTTATGGGCTTATTGCAAGCCAGAAGGCACAAAGGGTGGGGGTCGGGGACAGCACAGGATGCAGGGAGGAGAACTGCCCGGCAACAGGCAGATAAGCAAGAACAAATAATTCTGTTCTAATTGGGAGATGCCTGGGGTCTTTTAAAGTTTAGGGCTGACTCAAAATGGAGTCAGATTGGGCTGGGGATTTAGCTCAGTGATTAGAGTGCTTGCCTTGCAAGCACAAGGGCTTGAGTTTGATCCCCGGAACCACACACACACACACACACAAAAATGGAGTCAGATTTTAAGAGGGCAGAAATCCAGTCATTTCACAAACAGCCTTCCTGGGTGCCATGGCCTACACCAATGACATCAGAGAGACCCTCCCTCCTTGGGTTGAGACCTGATTTCCATTCTTATATGATTAAGACCCCTAAAGGACCATGGACCACTCAAAAGGAACAAGAAAGACTTTTTTGTTTTTGTTTTGAGAGAGGGTCTTGCTGTGTAGTTCATAGTATCATAGACAGCGAAGTAAGGCAGAAATATTACAAGCAGTCAGACAGGGCTGGGCCCTCAGTGGAGTCAATACACAAGAGGAGAATACGCTACAACTATGGCTGGAGGCTGGAGGCGCATCCTTTGAAGGTCAGGTCTCAAGGATGGAAAGACCAGAGCTACACCCCTGGTTGAGAGATAAACAATGACCTGAAGATTACATCCGATAAAGTCTAGGTCACCCAGGTGGGCGACCAAGTGTTAGGATGACCCTCCCCAGATGCCAAAATGGCCATTGCTGGTTTCTCACAAAGCCCCTTCCCCCGTCTCTATGCCAGAATCTCCCGCCGAAATAATGACCCTTCCCCCCCACTAGGGTCCTCAACTAGGTTCGTCGTGCCAATTTGCCCAGGGGCGGTGTCCACTACCTGGTCACCCCATACAGAAAGGACCAATCCCAAAAACACACTTTTGAACCGCCAACGTCACGAAAGGGGGGGCGACTAAGGGATAAAAGGCCACTATCCGAGCCATTCGGGGTCACTTCGCTCGAAGGAGACCGAGGAGCTGGAACACCGGGAGGAGCTGCACGGCGAGCGTCGGAGAGCTTCATCAGCCTGCCCGTCTCTTCTCCCCTCTGCCCGATCTCCGCTGCCCTGCTCCTGCACGGAGCCTGGCTGTTACCGCTGCGATCCTGAGCTGCTGCGATCCTGAGCTTTAATAAAACGATTGCTTTGTCCCGGTGTCCGCCCGGGCGGCGGACCCGGGCTGCGCACCTAATTGAGCTGTAACACTGAGCTGTAATAAACCTGGCCAGTTACCTAACACCAAGATCTCCAGATCCAACTCACCCTGGAATGTCCTTGTTCTCTCTGTGCCAATTTACTACATGATTTTCTTCCCCATTGGATCACTATTACCTAAACGAATACAATTGTAATATTATTGGTTAACCATCATTTTGACACACATTTTACCCGCCTCACAATTTTGCTCTATAAAACTTCCCCTGAAAAGTGAGCTCGTGGGCAACCCACTCAGGTCCCCTCCTGTCTCTCAGGAGCTCTCTTTCTGTCTCTCAATAAATTTCCTACTCTTAACCTCCTTTGTTCCTTAGAATTCATTCTTCGACTTCGGGGAACACGAACTCAGTGTAACTGACATCTAGCAGGTTGGGAGTTATATTTTTTCCCCTATATCAATAGTGATGCTCTTGCCTCAGCCTCCTGAGTTCTGGGATCACTGTGAGTTCAAGGCCAGCCTGAAGTACAAAGTGAGACCCTGGCTCAAAACAAAACAAACAAAAAGAAAGAAAAAAGAAGAAAAAAAAAAAAAAGAAAGGTGTTTACGACAAAGAGCAAAGCCCATATCTAGTACTCCTGCCTCTCAGGGAAGTCCAGCGACATAGATGCTCCATCAGGATGCAAAACGTATAGTTGTTATGTCACAAAACCCCAAGCCACTCTCCGATCCCTAACAGCAAAAGGATCATAAAAGTTCTAAGATGCTTGCACATGACTAAAACCCTCCCAGCCATTAATAATCACCCAGGCTATCTTCCCCTGTGGGAAGATGTCTCCCATGTACCGCCTCCCTTCAGCTGGTGCTGGTCAGGATCCTAAAGCAGGATGGTCTTGGCAGTGCCCACCTCTCACCTTCAAGCGTCAGTGCACTGAGCTAGGGGCCTCCCTCAGGGTGGCGGTACAGCTGCACTGCCCTCACTATTATAGACAGCTAAGTAAGGTAGAAATACTATAGGCAGTCAGACAGGGCTGGGCCCTCAATGGAGTCAATACAGAAGAGGAGAATACCTACAACTATGGCTGGAGGCGCATCCATTGAAGGTCAGGCCTCCAGATAAGGCCGAGGGATAAACAATGAACTGAAGATTACACTCATCTGATCTGATAAAGTCTAGGTCACCCAGGTGGGCAACCAAGACCTCTAGATCCACCCCTGGAATGTCTTTATTCTTTCCATGTTCATTTGCTATATGACCTTCTTCCCTGTTGGATCAATATTACCTAAGCGACTACAATTGTAATGTTATTGGTTAATCATCATTTTGACACACATTGTACCCGCCTCACGATTTTGCTCTATAAAACTTCCCCTGAAAAGTGAGCTCGTGGGCAACCCACTCGGGTCCCCTCCTGTCTCTCAGGAGCTCTCTTTCCCTCTCAATAAATTTCCTACTCTTAACCTCCTTTGCTCCTTAGAATTCATTCTTCGACTTCGGGGAACACGAACTCAGTGTAACTCACATCTATCAGGTTGGGAGTTATATTTTTTCCCCTGTATCATCACTACTCAGCCACTTACTCTTGTACCTGAAACTTCCCCATCTTTGAAGGGACACTTGGTTTCCTGTGTCGGTAAAACCTGCCAGCAGCAACCCTGGCTACCCAGGCCTAGCCAGGCGGGCACAATGTGGGTAGGCGGGGACCCCAGCCTCTGAAGTGGGCGCAGGGCTGTGAGTCTGAGCCCCTTCCTGTGGGTCCACGTTAACTCTGGGTATCATCAGCTCTGAGTCAGCTGTTGATCCCTGCTAGCATCAGAGCAAAGCTGGGTCTGTGGGCAAATTGTGAAATGCGCCAACAGCAAGAGCTCCGGTTTGGCCAAGCTCCGTGCAACCACAGCACTTCACCCAACAGGTGACAGCCTCCTAGCTGGGCCCTCAGGGCCTGGACTGCAACAGAAATAGAAGTGACTATGTGTGATCACATCACATAGCATGCGTTGCTTACACGTCTCTTTCCCACATTTGGAGGTGACATGGAGGATGTTTCCTTTCCGTAAGGACGCAGAGGCCCAAGGCTGGCAAAGTGAGGGCCTTGGCCTCACGCTGTGGCCCGGGCCGTGCAGCCTGTGGGCAACCTCACAGCCAGGCCCATGGCAGGGAGCAGGCACTGTCGTCCCCTGCTGCCACTGTAGCGCCTGCATGCACTGTGTTGGCGCCCTCCCTCTGTAGCACCAGCAGCCGAGACCCCAGATGCCACCACCCACAGGTGACAGGAAGTAGCTGGAGATCCCCGGTTCCTTTGGTTCTCAGGCAGCACCACCTCAAGGCATGTGACACAGTCCCCAAGAGGTTCCCAGCATAGCCTGCTGCCTGACACTGTCAGGTGCTGACTCTTCCCATCCCCTCACCCTCTCGTAACTACCCCACGGGGTGGGGGATCCACTGCAGCCATGTGCCCTGTGGGAAGGCAGGCCCAGTTCTGGAGATACTGTTCAGTTTTTTCAAGAGAAATCCAAATGCAGGGTATCCTGTGAACTCTTCCAAATCTAAACTGCCAGCTCAAAAAAAAACAATACACATTAAAATGAAACAGAAAACCCAAACAGCCCCAGCACCATCTGGCTTGCACTGAGGAGATCACAAGGGAAGCTGCGGGCAGGGGATCCATGTGCTTAAAAGGGCACTTGGGGAGGCTGAGACAGGAGAATAACAGGTTTGAGCCCAGCTCGGGCCACTTAGTGATTTCATGAGACCGTGTCTCAAAATAAAAAGTAAAAGTGGGCTGGGGATGCATCTCAGGGTGAAGGATCAGGTTCAGTCCTCAGTGCCTCCCCCAGCCAATGTGCACTTAAAGCTCCCCGGGGCTGGGAGGGACAGCCACAAGAGGCCCCTGCTCCACTCCCAGCCCAGCTGGGAGCCCCTGGAGACCAGGACAGACAACACTGGAGAGTCTCCAAACACACGCCGGTGGGGGTGGGGGAGCACCATGCCTGCTATTTCCCTGCAGCCTTCTCCAAATGTCAGTGAAGTTCAGGGTGTGTGTGTGGGGGGGTGAGGGGTGGAGATGATGTAAAATTTTAGTTCTGTGTGTTTGCTGTCATACATCCAGCCACACCCACCTGCGCCTGTTCCAGAATACATCTGGTGGCTTTTAAGGTAAAACTATAGTCACCAAAGAGAAAGAAATCCCCGAGTACCAACTGTTAATGGGCCTCTGTGAATAAGTATTTGTGTATCATTAGTTCACTTAATCCCCAGCATGAGCCAAATAATTGCACAGTATTATATTGTTAAGATAGCATTTAGTTGCAAGGAACAGAAACCTACATCAAAGGGAATTTACTGTTCACGTAATTGGCAAGTCCATGGTAAGGATTTCGGGTCTGGCTGGATCCAGGGGCACAAATGCCATCATCAAGAATAGTTCTCTGGTGTTGGACGTGTACCTCAGGGAGAGTGTGCCTGGTATGTGTGAGGACCCAGCTTTGATCCCAGGGCCATAACATGAAGGGGACTTCTGGCTCTGCTGTCCCCTGAGGCGCTCTCCTTCTTAGGCAAGCCTGTCCCTTAGGCTGTGACTGTGGATCTTGACCATCATGCAGATACATCCCCAGCCAGCTAAGCCATCCTGGGGGACAGCACACACTTACTTCCCAACGGTTCCAGCAGAAGCCCCCTGACAGGCACTCTGGGCCACAAGTGTACCCATCCTGGATCAATCACTAGTTATAGTGATAGAATTTCTGACCACATGCCCATCTTTGGAATTTGAGAGCATCGGTCCCCTTAGAATAGAAGTGGTAATGAATAGTTACTGTCCTTAGAAAGGATGCCGGGTGCTAGACACTCAAAAATAACAGATGCTTCCCACAGTGGGGAGAGTGAGAAGAACAGATAAATCCCATGGGATCAGAAAGACTGTGGCGATGGCATGTCTCCAGGGGGTTCCATTTACATTTACTGTCACCCTAAGTTTATGTATTCATCGTGACAAATCTCTAACAGATGGCAGCTGGGTGTCATGAGGAAGGAAAGTGTCAAAGACTGAAAAACAAGGTCACAGTATTTTGCAACTCTTCCCAGCAAGGACAGTATATTTCGTCACACGTCATCTGAGCTGGCCTTGTGACAGGTGTGGAAACCCTGGCTATCAGAACGAAGCAACGGAAGTGACATGCAGACCTGAGGCCAGAGAGACCGAGACACACGCCCCTCCAAGGGAGACGGGGCGGCCAGGCTGCAGCGAGCCGGGCAAACCACTGGGGGCACTGTGCAGAGCCCACCTACTCAAACTGAGACCCCTTTCCCCCGACTTCCTCCCCACTGCTCCGGGTCCAAGTGGAGCACAGGAGGGTGTGCTCGAGGTCTGGAGACAGAAGTGGCTGTGGCTGAGGTGCTTGGAAGGTCGAGGCATCAGCCGGCTGGCGCTGGTGTCACCTCCCAAATAAACCACTCGCACCCGACTCTCGACCCAGGACCTGCTTCTGGGGGACTCCGTCAGCCCCAGGACTCCCAGGACGCCCTGGCTCCCCTTGCTGTGTGCTCAGGGATGCAGGGAGGGAAGTCTATCAGGCATGGCGGTGCAGCCTGTAATCCTAGCACTCTGGGAGGCTGAGGCGGGAGGATCACAATTAGATTTTGTGCCAAAATAAAAAAATTTAAAAATGGTTGGGGTATAGCCCAGGCTGCGCTCAAACTTGGAATCCTCCTGCCTTGTAATCCCAGAGTGCTGGGATCACAAGCCTGGTACGGAAGTGGTTCCTGAGCCTGCTGACCACCGTCGCCACTGTCCACCCTCTGAAGGGGAGGTGGCTGCACCATGGTGGAGGTGTTACCCATCGGCTGAGAGCTCCTGCTCAGCGCATCTAGAAACCTCGAACTGGCCAAGCGTAGCTCTTCTAGCATTAACGGCCCTGGGCTTCGAGTGCCAGCAGCTACCAGCTCTTCTGCCCGGCGGCCCTTGTTACCACCTGGAGCCAGCAGCGACCAGCAGGTCTCAGGGATTCTTCCCCCCACCACAGATGGCGCCTCCTGGCAATTCCTCGTTGCTCTCCATTGTTCTCTGCCGCTACCACCTTCAGTGTGATCAGCTCCAGCTCCATGTGGTTTGTGGCACCGCGGCCTTTGGTGTTACCAGCTCAGCACGCTCTGCTTCAGCTGGGAATCTCGGATAGGAGGACCAGCCGTGGCAGAGGCTTTGTCAGGGCCTAGACTCCAGCAGAGGGAGGACCGTGCGCAGGTGAGCCCCAGAAGGGTGCGAGGAGGGTGCTCGGAAAGGGAAAGGTGGACTTGTGCTTGCGCAGTGTCAGGTTTATGTTTGGTCCTGGGGAGCGAGGGGCGCTCGCAGACCTAAATGAGTGGGCTGCAGAGGGCAGAACCTTCAGAGAGGCTGCAGGCAGCGACGTCTGGGCTCCTGCAGCGACTGAAGTCTGGTGCAGCCTGAGCAAACGGCTCAGCTTCCCAGAGACTGGGCACCCTGGTACCAACGGTGGTCAGGAGGAAGCCCGTGAGGGCTGCTGCCCAGGCCTGCTCTCCCTCCCGCCCACCACCATCTCTGCTCCAGAACAAAGGGTCCAGGGCAGGCACAGGACCCGCAGGGCCCTGAGGACACCCCGGTCAAACGTCCTCCACGCTGGACAGGCAAATGCCTGGAATTCCACAAGAATTCCACTGGGGCCCTAGTGATGGAAACCAAGGCGACTCTGAGGCCTGGGGGCAAGGCTGAGCTGGTGCAGCTCTGATCTGCACTCTGGAGGAGGGGGGTGGCTGGGGGTCTGCCTGTGGGCCCCCTTGCAGCTCCTCACACATGCACACACTCATGGGAATCACAGACAAGCCCACATACACGGGACCATGCCACAGCTATGGAAACACACTTCCCCGTGTGCGCAACACTGGGGCTGCAACACAGGTGGAGTCACACCTGTCCACAGGGCCACCTGGACAGGGATCCCATGGAGCCTGAGAGCTGCTTTGGAGCATGCCAGGCTGAGTTTAGATCCTGCTGTGCAGCCTCAGGCAAGTTATTCACCTTCTCTGTGCCTCCTTCATCTGCAAACTCAGATAGTGTCTTAGTTATTTTTCTTGTTGCTGAGACAAAATACTCAACTCCCAAACTTAAAGGAGAAAAGGTTTATGTCACTCAGTTTGTAGAGGTTTCAGTCCATAGTCAGCAGGCTCCAAGGCAGGGTGGCGTGGCAGAGGGGCATCGCCGAGGAGAAACAGTCCATGGCGGGGCAAACAGGAGACAGACAGCCAAGCAGCAAGCAGCAGCAGCCTGCCTCTCCCTTTTATTGCTTTTGGGCTACCTGCTTTTGGGTGGTGCCACCCACACCCACTGTGGGACTTCCCATTATCCATACACAGCACTGTGCTAAACCAATCAGTGGATTAATTTAGTGATCACACACTCTTTGGTTTTTTTTTTTTTTTGGTGCTGGGGATGATCACACACTCTTAATCCCAGCATCACACACACTACCTCCAAAAAGCCCCACCTATGACTATGGTGATAATACCTACCTCAAGGGTCACTGTGAAGACTGACTGAGTAGATTCTGGCACTCAGAAACCAGGCTCACAGGAAGTGCCATGCTTACTATGACACACGCATGAACACACGGGCACATGGAAGGCACAGAGACACGAGTAGAAACACCAATAAAACTCACATGCAAGCTGGGTGTGGTGGCACAGGCCTGTGATCCTGAGACAGGAAGATCGTGCCCATCCTGGGTAACTTAGCAACTTAGTGAGACCTTATCTCAAAATCAAAGATTAAAATAAAAAGGGCTGGGGATATAGCTCAGTGGGAAGATCACAGTACCACAAAAAACAGAAACCCCAAACAAAAAATGCTCCAGCCCAAGCCAGTCCTGTTTCCCTCCCTGCCCCACATTGCAATGGTAGCCTTCAAGGTCTGTGGACAGCATCTGTCACCTCTCAGGCCACAACATGCCGGTGCTCACGGAGGCCAGGCCATCCAACCACAGACATCCCAAAGCAACCACTTCAAGAGGAAATGAGGCCCAGGCCCCAGCGGCCTGTGCCGCTGCTCCACCAAAGGGGAAAATAACCCAAAGTGCAGTCCTCTTCCCCCTTCTGTGACCATCTCCTCCAGGGCCCCTTCATCATCAGCACCCAGCCTGGCCTGTGAAAGCTTTCATCTGTGGAAACAAAGAACGTTTCTGGCCCATGGCTCCAGCCCTGGGACACTCAAATGCCCGTGTCCTGGGTGACCACACCAGGACCCAGCTTGATGGGGCAGTGGAGGAGAGACACACACAGGGCCATCACAGGCCAGATTCTTCCCTCGCTGAGCCCCAGTCTGCACATCTGGGAAACAGGCGGAGAAGAGCAGCCATCTGCTGGGTGCAGTGGTGCCCCCCCCATAATCCCAGCTCCTTGGGAGGCTGAGGCAGGAGGATTGCAAGTTCAAGCCTAGTCTTGACAATTTAGAGAGAACTTATCTCAAAATAAAAAACAAAACAAAAAGTGAGGATGTAGCTCAGTGGTAAAGCCCCTCTAGGTTTAACTCCCAGTACTGAAAAAAAGAAAACAGAGCATTAGGCACTGGGCACAGGGAGGGTTAGAGAGTAGGGATGCCCTGCTCCAAGCCCCTTCCCGCTGCTGGAGACTTTTCTGCCCAGGGAAGTTGGGGACGCAGCCTCGCCTTTCTCCAGTCTCTCCAGTCTCTCCAGTCACCTGACCAGACGGAATGGGGACAGTTATGCCACAAGGGAGCGGGGAGGGGTCCACGGGGGAGCAGGGTTGCAGCCCCAGGAATGGAAGACAGGCCAGAAGGAGAGATCAAGCCTTCCCTAGAAAGATAGTCCATTACCCAGAGCTGCACTGACAGCGCCAGCTGCGTCTGCACAGGCGGGGTGAGAGGACAGTACCTCCCACACGGATCTGAGGTGCACTCTGTCCCATGCTTCTGAAATTTCTTTAGTTCTTTCAGTGGCCAGCCAGACCTGGCTGTGCAAGATGGCACATAACTGTTGCCCTGAGCTGCCATGTTTTCTGTCTCCCTGTGGGAAATACCTCGGGAGACACGCTGCCAAAATAGTGCTTAAGATATTTAGGGATATTGTGCACTTCTGTAATCCCGGCAATCTGGAAGGCTGAGGCAGGAGGATCACAAGTTTGAGGCCAGCTCAGGCCAAGTTAGCAACTTGGTGAGGCCCTGTCTCAAAATAAAAAACATAAAGGGCTGGGGATGTAGCTCAGTGTGAAGACCCTGGGTCTGATCCCGAGTGCTTTAAAAGAATAGATACTTAGGGCTAAAGGGAAACTGTTATATGATAAATGATTAATATTTTTAGAGGAAATGCTCAGCTAGAAATAAAATTCAGGCACATCTTTAAAAAGTAACATCGTGAGGGGGTCCAAGGTTTTGCCAGGCTGCCAGGGCGCCGCTAGGAATCCCCCCAGTGTCCTGAGCTGCCCTCCCTTCTGGCCCTTGGAGGACTGTGCGGTTTCTGTCTGTGACAGCTGCCCAGACAGGAGACGCCTCGTGCCAATCCCCTGACTGCACTGCGTGGGCAGTGGCCAGGGACAGCACGAGATTGGCCCCACTGGTCCCAATTTCAGAGGAAGAAGGCAGAGGAAGGATCAGGAGCGAACAGCCCTCCTTCCCCTGGTCCCTCCTCAGCCACAGAGCTGAGTCACTCAGCCCCTGGTGTTCACCCCAAAGACGGCCTAGGCAGTGCGGCTTTGAGGTGTGGCTGGGCTGGGCCTCTGGTCACTGTCACCAGGAGGCATTTCCTGGAACAGGCCCTTCAGCTGCCACCACTTCAGGGCCGAGCCTTTCCCTTCCTTGTGAGCATATCTTCAACAGGCTTCCAGTGCTGGCGGTGGACAAACATCATCTCATTCAACACCATACACCCTTGAGGGAGGAGCCATATCATCACACTTCCCCAAGTCACCCATAAGGAAACAAGCACAGAGAGGCCAAGTGACAAGCCCAAGGTCACACTGCACAGGGACTGAGTTCTGGGGGTCCGCTGTGCCGCCTCTCTGAGGAAGAGCCAGAAACCTGGGGGATGGGGGCGACAGAGACACTGCACCACCCCAGGAGGATCCTCTCACTCCTTCCTTCCTCTAGTCCGCATGTTCCCCATACCCTGAGAGCACTGCCACCTACTAGTCACCCTGAGACTCCCCCAGCCACCCCAAGCCTGACCACATGTCCTCCTCTGTAACATCACTGGCCTCAGCCCCTTTGTCCTCAGTGCCTTCCCTTAATACAGCTGAGTGACCTGAGGTGAGTCACCTGACCACTCAGTGCCTCGGTTTTCCTATCTGTAAAATGGCCCATCTCACAACATGGTCATGGAGCTGAAGTGAGTTTCTATGAACGTACACACAATTACTTGTTCTTAGACATATGGACAGAAACAGATCTGAGCTTACCATCGTCTCTGGCGCAAAATAGTCAACATTTTTTGTTGTTTAATTTTATTGGTAGGTGTTTGCAATACAAAAAGAATTACACTGGTTGTGGGGAACTGGTACACATATAAATCTTTTTGTTTGTTTGTTTCGAAGCAGGTCTTGCTTTGTAGCCCAGGCTGGCCTTGCACTGGCAGAGTGGAGAGACTGAAGGAGGCTCACTGAGCAGCCTGGAGATGTGGTGACTTTGCGCAGGCTCACAGGGAGCGGCAGCAAAGACACCGTGCGGGTAGAAAGGAGCCACATAGGAGGCGGTGCCCTGGCCCACCTCCTCAGGTCTCTGTCCGTGTCACCTCAGCCTGGGTAGGGTGCCAGCAGGTGGGCCCGCTCAAGCCAGTTCCCTCCATGCAGGGGCGGCCTCCTGTGAGCGGTCACAAGGACCCCGGGAGGAACTCCAAGCCCAGCCTACGTCCGGCAGCCTGCAGCTCCCACACATGCTCAGAGCCTTCAGCGTTCCCAGCCGGTGGCCAGGTCTCCCCCCCCACCCCTGCTCTCCCTCCAAGGACTGACTGACCCATTAGCAGGGAGACTGCACGGCCTCGCCCCTGGGTGGAGGAAGGGAGAGGCAGGCCTCCTGCTCTGTCACCATCCATCCCTGGCTCTGGCTGCCTCCCTGGCTTCTGGCTCCAGGTCCCCGGGTCCTGATTTACAGCCCCTCTGGCTACCCACAGCCCCCCGCCTGACCCCTTCGGGGACTTTCAGAGAACAAGGGAAGCCAGAAAGCAGGGTGGATGCCTTCTGGGCAGCACCAACAGCCCGGAGCAGCTGGGCGTGGAGTCCCAGCTGAGCGCACGCTAAGCACAGACAGCAGCTGGGTGTGTGGGACTAGTCAGCACTGGACATGAGCAGCAGAGAGGAATTCTGTACTGTGGAGCACAGAAGACACACAGACACAGAGACACACACGCTCAGCCTGGCTTTTCTCAGCCCAGCACAGCCCCATGGAGGCCACAGGGGTGATTTATTTATGTATTTATTTTTGAGACAGGGTCTTGCTATGTAGTCCAGGCTGACCTTGAACTCACTATGTAGTCCAGGCTGGCTTCAAACTACTCGCGGCGGATCCTCCTGCCTCAGCCTTCCAAGTGCTGAGATTATAGACATGAGGCACAAAGCCTGGTCACAGGGATGATTTTAAAGAAATAGGCTGAAAATGGCATTGTTCAGCCAGAGCCTTGGGATCTTTTTTCTTTTCTTTTTAAACAAACGTGATCGAGGCATAATTTGCATACCATACAATTCACACATTTAAAGTGTACAACATAAGAGGCTAGTGTCTTCACAGAATTGTGCAACCATCCCCTCAATCACACGCACATACTCATCACCCCAAAATAAAGCCGCTCCTCCAGCATCCCACTTCCTCCAGCACCTCCCCCACCTGCAACCACGAGTCCACCTGCCGTCTCCATGAATCTGCCATCTGGACTCTGTGTAAATGCAATTCTGCAACTGAGGTCTTTTTGAAGGATTATCCATGTTGCCCCTTGTATCACACTACTCTACTGCTTTTTTCCTTTTTCTTTTTCTCCCCCCAGTACTGTGGATGGAACCCAAGGCCTCCACACTGAGTTGCATCACCAGCCCTTTTTTTAAATTTTTCATCTTGAGACAGGGTCTTGCTAAAGTGCTAAATTTCCCAGGCTGGATTCAAACTTGCAATCCTCCTGCTTCAGCCTCCCAGAGGGCTGACATCAGAGGTGTGTGCCACCATGCCTGGTTAGTACTGGAGGTCAAACCCAGGGCCTCAAGCATGCTAGGCAAGTGATTTACCACTGAGCTACCCCGCCCTCCCCAGACCCTTTTTTGCTTTGTTATTTTGAGATACCATGTGTCTATGTTGCCCAGGCTGGGGTTGAATTTTCCATCCTCCTGCCTCAACCTCCCAAGTAGCTGTATATCTGTCCATTGCTTTTTTTTTTCTTTTGGGGGGTGCTGGTGATTGGACTCAGGGCCCTGTGCTTGCTCGACCACTTGAACTAAATTCCTAGCCCCTGGACTTGTAATCCTACAGGTTGATGTGGTCTGTCCCACATGTACCCACGTTGTGACTTTGCTGTATAAATTACTCCTGACAAAGGGCCTCAGAGGCCACCCACTCAGGATCTCTGTCCATTGCTTTTCATTGACAATACAAATGTCCCCCTGTATAGACAGGTGAGTTGTTATTTATCCACTCGTTGGTTGATGGGCCTTTGGATTGTCTGCACCCCTTGGCACAGTGCTGCCGTAAACATGTGAGTATGCATTTCCAAGTGGGCCTGGTTTTGTCTCTCAGGTTCCCGCGCAGATGTGAATCTGCTGTGTCTTCACGGTGCTTGGAGACCCTCAACAAACACAGAGCCAAGGAGCCCCAGGAACAAGCCCCGCTCGGCTTCTGCAGGCTTCCTACGTGCCTTGCAGGTACTATACTGAGTCACTTAATCCTCACCGCCACCAACTAGGGGTGCTATTGTCGCAGCTGTACAGACGAGGAAACAGAGGCACAAGGAGATCACACGTCCAGTAAGGGCAGAGTGATTGAGCGCCCGCCTGGCTCCAGGGTCCTTGCCCTTAACGGCAGACAGAAGGAAGCTGGGAGAACACCATAGAAAGGATAAGACAGGGACAGGCAGGAGGGCCTGAAGAGCGGCTTCCCTGTTACCTGGCAACCCCAGGCCGCCTAGGAGGCGGGGCCTCCCGAGACCCATCTTGCCCACGCCCTCCCCGCCCAGGCCACGCCCCTGTGTGTGTGTGTGTGTGTGTGTGTGTGTGTGTGTGTGTGTGGTCCTTCCTGGCCAGCAGGGACCCTCACTGCCTCCCTGCGGTCAGGACAGCTAGGGTGCACACTCATCCCATTAATATGTTTATTGAGCACCGGCTGGCACTAGACACTGTGTACGCACGGGAGATCCCACTACGAGCAAAAAGACACAACCCCTGCTCTGCCGGAGCTCTCAATTTAGGGGGGAAAAACAGTACCCTGAATGAGAAATCAAAATATCCCCATGTCAGATGGTGTACTCCAGGGGGAGAGGCGAGCAGGAGAGGGGGATGGGCAGAGCGCTGTGTGATGCAGGGTGCAGGGAACAGCAGCGAGGGGATCGGGGTGCAGCTCAGTGAGCTCAGTGGGGCAGCACCTGCTTGGCACATGTGAGGCCCTGGGTCCCGTCCCCAGCACTGCAGAACCCCTCAGGGTGATACTGAGAGGACAAGGGGAGGAGATTGGGAATGTCTGTGGGACAGTGTCAGGGCAGAGGGAACACGGTTAGTAGCAATGAGGTCCTGGGGCTGGAGTGGGTGTGAGGGCACGAAGCCAGGAGGACTCAGCCTACATCCACAGTCACCAGTCAGTCAAAGGTTCTCTGGCTCAATTAGGATGGAAATTATGAAACCTCATGTCACCGGAAGCACTCTTGGGACATCCTCCAAAGAGGAGAGGGGGACCACAGCTTGCCTCCAATCCCCATCAATTTCATCATAGAAAAGGAATTTCAGTGAGAAGCACAGGCAGATTAACCAGGCAGATCTAGGCAGACTTAGAAAGTAAGGGAAAATAGGGAACAACTCTGAGGATCAGACAGGCCTGCTACCCAAACAACTGCAGTAGCTATTAGGCTTTGCTGGGGTGAGGCAGGGGCTGGGACTTTACCGTGGGGTCAGGATGACACGGCCTCATGCGTTAGATTTCCTCTCTGTGGGACTTGGGTCAGCAGCTAGTCTCACCTTTCGAGACTTTCTGGCGCCCCCTGCTGGGATAGTAAGGGTAGAGGCGGCAGGGAGAATATTCCCTATACTGTCAGCTAGGGAGGGCGAGGATGGCCCACCTGAGCCCAGTCATTGTCCAGAATCATGAGAAACAGTGGTGAAATGGTCACTGCTGTTTGCAGACTCTATGCTGCGGTGTGATATGTGAAGCGATAGGAGGTAGCAGGACCCATGAGAACACAAAGGGTTTGGAGCAGAGGGGGACTGGTGAGGGCTCAGTTCCCCCAGAACAGAAGCTGCACATGGCAGTTCTACCAGGACCTGGTGGCAGATGGGTGGGGGCTCCCACAAGGACTCAGGTGCCAGTGCCAGAAGGGACACAGCAGGCTGGGCAGCCACAACAATAGAACACCTGCCTCAGGCCCCCACTGCCCAGTCCAATGTCCTGGAGCTCTAGGATGCTCCCCTCATCCCCCCAAGGAGGAAGCTCCCCAGACAAGAGGACAGCTGCGCAGGAACTCGGGCTGACTAGCCGGCCTTTCCCCACCAGGCCTGCCTCTCCAAGAGCGTTGCTCCCTCAAGGAAGATCAATGTGAGGGCCAGGGCGGAGGAGAGCAGGCAGGACCACGCGGTCACCAGCCTACACACATGAACACACTTAGGGGCACAAGTCCCTATGAGCTGGGTCAGTACACGAGGGCACAGAAGACCTGCATGTCACACCTAATAGTCAGGACTTGCTGCTCCGAGGACAAATGCCGCTGCCTTTGCTGCGAGGGCAGAAACATGGCGGTGCACACCTGTAATCCCAGCACTTGGAAGGCTGAGCCAGGAGGATCACCAGTTTGAGGCCAGCCCGTTTCAAAATTTAAAAAAAAAAAATTAAATGTCAAAGAGAATTTTCCAGACATAAAAGGGAGTTTACATTTTGGGACTGGATGGTGGGATTCCAAGCCAGGAATGAGGGGACACCAAGACTCTCTCCCACTCCCCACCCCAGTTTCTCCCTGGTTATCAGTCCCACGTGTCAAAACATCTTGCCCTGGCTTAGTCAGCATTGTCACTAGAAGAAGTACTTGAGATATAACCAACTTGCAAAGTTGTAGCAGGTTCAGTATGAAATCAATTAGCCTTGTTGTTATGGGCCTGTGGCAGCACAGCGCATCATGGCAGAGCAAAACCACAACCCCCAGGGAGTTACATCCCCAGTGACTCAAGGACTTTCCATTAGACCCCACCTGCTAAGGTTTCCACCACCTCCCACAGTGCCAGGCTGGGGACCAAGCCTCTAACACATGTAGCCAGGTCAGCAGCTCTACTTGGCTGCAAATTTCCGCACTCCTGTCAACCCTGACAAATACCCAGGAAAGGGTGCTGATTGGCCTATCTTGGGTCACATGTGTGCACCTCTGAGCCAATCACTGTGTCCCAAAGGAGTAACACGGGAAGGACATGTCCCAAAGACCGGGCCTGCTCATGGGCAGTTACTGTGAGCTGAGACGCCATCCCAGTTTGAAGGACATACCTAGAAATGTACAGAGTGAACTGCTAACCTCCCCTCTCCATTTCCTCCTCTATAAAGTAGGAATGACAACACAGCCTGTCTCAAACGTCCTGGAAACAGTAAGATGAGCTGTATGCACAGAACACTTAGCTCAGCACCTGGCAGTATTAGTTTCGTTGAGTACTAGTTATTGCTATTGCTACCAATTTCCCTGTCATCATCAGCGCAGTTTCGGAAGGTGGGTGTCATTAGTATCCCCATCCGACAGGGAGAGAGGAAGACTCATGTAGAGTTTTACAGAGGGCTGCACTTTTTGAAACTGAAGAATCGTCAGACAGAGTTTTCCGGAAACTGTCTCAGGGGGCTGAGAAACCAGGCAGCTCAGATCAGGCTCGAACACCTTCAAGAGCCGGGTGGAAGCCAGTGATGGTCTCAGTCCAGGCTTCTCAGCAGTGGGCCTAATTGACATTTGGGGCTGGATAATTGTGAGATGGTTAGCAGCATCCCTGGCCTCTACTCCATGCACAATCCAGATGCCAGACAAACAAAACTGTCTGCAGACATTGCCAGGGATAAAACTGCCCTTGGCTGAGAATCAGTAGTCTCATTAGACCCAGCCAGATCACAGGGGCCCGGGGGGATGGAGACACTAAGGAGTCACAGAGTGTCCGCTAAGTGGGTCCTACCTCATTCGTACAGGTGCCAGGCCAAGGGCTTTCCAGTTAGTGCTGTGAATCCTCACCATCACCCCGAGAGGCAAGTGCCACCACCTTCCTTTCGGATGTACAGAACTGGCAGCTCAGAGAGGTGGCGTGACTCAGCCTGGGTCACACAGCAGACACAAGGACATCAAAAGCAGGCGCCAGTGGCCCTGGGCCCCAGCGGCCCCTCTGTTGGCTGGGGGTGAATGGAACGGAAGGAGTTCCGTAAACAGGAGACAGCACCGGCAGACACACAGATGACATCACGTCCTCAGGTCTGTGCTCAACTCCGGCCACCTTGCGTTTCGGCCTGGATCTGCCCGGCTCCTTCCTGTCCCTACAGTCTGTCGGATGCTGGCAGCACAGAAGGCTTCCGAGCTGATGGGCCATCTTCGGGCCGTGTCATTCTGTGTCTCAGTGAGCAAGTGGCCTGGGCAAATACGTGACCATCTTTCACAGCACAGTTGTG